>QTSX02002329.1:0-154630 GCA_014839935.2 Entomophthora muscae | reverse complement strand
ATAAAGATTATGTTATTTTGGCTCACACAGCTATTGCCTTATTTTGTGTTTGCTATCTACCAATTCAGTTTGAGATCTCCTGGACCTCCTGCCCCACTGCCCACAGTTTTTCTGTCCTCCTGGTGTACCCTTTGGACCTGTTGTCAGGGATCCAGTCTCAGGTGGCCGGCCTGCCATTTTCAGGGGTAACTAAGGCCAGTGTTTTAGCAGGCAGGGCCCAACACAAGAGAGAAGCTAACTTAAAAAGGTAGGAAACGGACTTCCCCACCCAAAACCACGGGCCAGTGGCTGGTATGATAGTGTCAATCACCCCTGTGAGGATGATGTACGCAATTCCAAAGAGCTTGCCATTATGGTCAGTTGGGAGGTCAAGCAAGGAAGCAGGCATAGGTTTGGGTGTCCTGGGCGGTTTCATATGGATATTGTATGCAGGAAGATAGTTGAATTTTCCTCTAAATAAGTTTGGTGTTAAAAATATCCACAGTCCTTGACAGTTGCATCTAACAGCATATTGTATTCAGGCCAAAGGATTGAGTTTGAGTATCTATCCTGGGGTATAATCTTGTTTTTGGGCTTCAGGGGGTAATTAGTGAAGTGAATGGGCCTAAAGGGTGCACCGGGAGGACAGAAAACGGCAGGCAGAGGGCAGGAGGGCCAGAGGATCTCAAACTGAATTGGTAGATGACAAATAAAAAATAAGGCAGTAGCTGTATAAGCCAAAATAACATAACCTTTATCCAAAAATGGCAATAAGTTTGGAGCGCAGGCTCCTTTGGTCTATATAGCACCCCACCTCCAAACTTAATATTTTCCATGGGGGGTTCATCAGGGAATTGGGAAAGGCAGGCCTGGGGGGACTGGGTGCTTGGGTCCAAAGGTAGCAAAATGGCACTTGGCCTGGGAGTTCTTTCATTGGTCAATAATCTCAATTTGGCTACCTGATTATCTTGCTTTAGAGTTGTGGTCATGGGGTTGGGCCGCGGGCCTGTGCCTCTTTCCTGGGATGGCTCTTTATTGGCCACTGGTGTAGACTTCAAATTCATGAAGCTAATAGTTGCCGCTTCAATGCCTCCATTAGGCGCTGTGATTAGTTTTCCATTTGGTGCAATAATTTCCTTGGTTTGGCCTGTTTCATTGCATGGACCAACATTCTTGGTATCAGCTTGCGGGGGGTTGATTCCCAAAAAAAACGCGGGTGGGCAGTCCTGCGGTCCACAGGCCCGGCAGACAAGGGGATCCAGGGTTGGGGTTAGATTCCGCTCCTGGGCCTAAGTTTCCAGAGAGGAAGAATTTTCAATCCTGACACCCGTCCATTTTACCAACTACCCCCCTGAAATCTGAGTACAAGGACTACACCCCAAAAAAGATACTCAAACTTGATCCTTTGGCCCGCATACAATCTGCAGTTAGATACAACTGTCAAGGGCCGTGGATATTTTTAACACCAAACTTATTTAGAGGAAAATTCAACTATCTCCCTGCTTATGACCTACCCATGGAACTGCTTGTGACCCCAAAAACTATGCCTGCTTCTGCACCTTACCATCCAACTGACCATACTGGTAAGCTGTTTGGGACTATGTACATCACCCTCACAGGGGTGATTGACACTATAATCCTAGCCGCCGGCCCATGGTCCTGGGTGGGAAAGTCTGTCTCCTACCTTTTTAAGTTAGATCCCCTCTTGTGGTGGGCATTGCCTCCAAAAACCCAGCATGAGTTACCCCTGAAAATGACAGGCTAGCTTCCCAAGACTGGATCCCTGACACATTCAGGTAGACATAGGAGCCCACTGAGTAGTCCTTCTCTGGGGAGCGGTGGCGTTTGGCGTATTTCTTATATTCCTTGCGGGTCTTGGTCAAGAACAAGATCAGGTCTGAGTGTATTTTCTTCATTTAATTTGCCAGCTTGTCTGCCTGAGGGTACATGGATTCCATAATAGTGGTTGGAAAGCTCTCCAAATCAAACCCAAAATGGGCAAAGAAGGGTGAAATTCCAATGGAACTGTGATAGGCAGTGTTGTAGCATAACTGAGCTAGGTAGCAAAAGGAACTCTAGTTATCTTGTCAAGAGTTGACGTAGTGCCAAAGATATCCCTCCAGGACCTGATTGACTGCTTGGTTTGTCCATCAGTCTGTGGGTGAAAGGATGTGGATAAGTTGAACTTGACTTCCATTTGTTCCATAAGCGCCTTACAAAACAAGGATGTAAATTGAACTCCTCTGTCTAATGTAATGTCTGTAGGCGGCATGGTCTCATACTACTCTTAAAAGGAACATGTTGGCCACTTCCTTAGCCATGCAGGATGAAAACAGAATAAATATGGCATACTTGGTGAAGCAGTCAACTACTACCATAACCCCTGAATTCCTTCTGCTGATTGGTAGGTCAACTATAAATTCCATAGACATAGAAGACCAAGGACGTGTTTGGATTAGAAGCAGGCAAAGGAGACCATGGGACTTGGAGTTTCTTGGCTTGTTCCTTCCACAGGTAACACAAGAAAGGATGAATTCCCAAACGTCCTTCTTCATGCCCGGCCACCAATTTTGTCTGCTTAGCCTCTTCAAGGTTTTAATCAGGCCTCCATGTCCTGCCAGTTGTCCTTCATGCATATGTCTCACTTCTTGAGTTTTTAAGTTGCCTTCAGGAATGACTAAGGAGTCATTATTATAAGAGATCCCCTGATTTTTCACCACCACAGCCTTAGAGGTTTCTTCAACATATTGGTGAGATCTTCTTGAAAGGAAAAAGACATCTGGGCTTTTTATAATCTCTTGGTCCATGGAAGTGAAGGCAGATATCTCAATGATGCTGGACAGAAACTGAGAGGAAGATAGCACTGCTCAGTTATTGTGGTCAAGGTCTTTGGCTGGGCTGTCCTTAAGATCCTCCATCTGCTGATTGCGTCAGGAACTATGTTTAATTTACCAGGTGTATATTCTATCACAAAATCATAAGCCATTAAGTCAATAGCCCATCTGGCCAGACAAGGAACAATCTTCTTCTTCTTGGTGAAGTATAAGAGATTCTTGTGGTCAGTGCAGATGATGGTGGGATACTTGCTCCCCTCAAGGTATCTCCTCCAGTGCTTCAAGGAATTCACAATAGTGTACAACTCCTTCTTGTACATGTGATAGTTGCGTTCCCAATCAAGAAACTTGTATGAGTAGAAGACCACAGGGTGGAATTCACCATCCTCCCCTTGCTGGAGACGTACCGCTCCCAACATGTAGTTGGACGTGTCAGTTTCCAAAAAAATTGGTGGTCTGGATCAGGGCATAACAGCACCGGAGCCAAAGTGAAGGCATGCTTGAGATTGTTGAAGGCTTCCTGGGCAGGAGTCAACCAGACAAAAGGGACCTTACTAGAAGTGATAGCAGTCAGAGGAAGAGCAATAGCCAAAAAGTCCTTAATGAACTTCCAACAAAAGTTGGCCAGGCCCAAAAATCCACAGAGCTTGGCACAGGAGGTTGGTACTGGTCAATTCAAAACTGCTTCAACTTTAGAAGGAGCAATTGCAAAGCCACCTGTCTTAATGGAGTACCCCAAGAACTCAATTTATGAAGGTGAAAACTTGCACTTTGACAGTTTACAGAACAGGGTAGCCCTGATAAGGGCTTCCATGACTTCCTTAAGGTGCCCCAGATGGTTTTCTTCATCTGAGGAGTAAACCAATATATTGTCCAAGTAAACCATCATGCTAGTGTTCAGGAATGGGGACAAAACCTCATTTATAAGTCCCTGGAAGGCAGCCAGAGCGTTACTGAGACCAAAAGGCATAAAACATATTCATAAAGACCAAAGGGAGTTCAAATTGCCGTCTTCCATTTGTCATCCTCAGCAATGCAGATCTGGTTGTAGGCGTTTTGTAAGTCAATTTTAGAGAAGATACAGGTGCCTGTAAGTTTTTCTGTCAATGTTTCTGCGGCTGGGAGTGAATTTTGATTCTTGATGGTGATAGAATTAAGTTTAGCGTAATCTACTACCGGGCAAAGGATCCCATCTGATTTCTTGACAAAGAAGATAGGAGAGGAACAGGAGGAGTTAGAACAACGTATGAATCCCTTCTTCAGGTTTTCATTAAGATATTCCTTCAAGGCTATGCCCTGAGCTTGGTTTAATGGATAGAGTTTGCCCCAAGATGAAACACTTCCAGGGATCAGCTCAATTCTGAGATCCAAGGGCTTGTGAGACAGTAACTTGTTGCAGCTGGCCACTTTGAACAAGCTCTCATAATGACACATTTCCTCTGGGAATGAACCCTTATGACAGCCCTTGGTCTGCCCCAGAGTAGAAATGAGTTCTAATTTTTTATGACCATGTGTGTTGTACTGACCAATTGAAACTGAAAAGTTGATTCCAAGGTTAGTGAACTCAATTTGGTGCATATCCCAGTTGATGTTCATCTGGCCTTGTTCACACCATGGGTAGCCAATAATGACAGGGCAATCAAGACCACAGATGGTGGAATAATCCAAATTAAAAGACAACCTGGCTATGGAGGTTTTAATGGGGAAAGATTACAATTGGCGTGATTTGAAGACTAATTGGCTAACAGTACAGATGAGGGTGTGTAGTCTTCAATGTGTAGTAACTTCAAAATATAATGGTCAAGGAAGTTACCCATGGCCCCAATATCCAGAAGTGCAAAGGTGTCCAGAATTCCTTGAGAGGTCTTGATTGTAACAGGAAAGGAAGCTTAAGACTTATTGGCAAATTTATTTGAGTTGGCAGCCACCAAAACAGCTGATGGGGTCTGTTGGACACAGTTGAGCGCAAAGTAATCTTTAGCTTGATGACCCTTCTTTCCGCAGTAAATGCAGCAATCCTTGTCCATGTGGTGTTTGCATTTGGTATCAGAAAGCTGGTATCTACTGCCTTCCTTAGGTACAAGACCTGCAGGTAGAGTATCAGGTTTGTTCTTGGTCAGCGGCATCTGGCATAAGAAGGGCTTCCAATGAGGCAGTTGCTTAACCTGAGGAGCCCAGTGGAGGATTTTTTGAACAAGATTGTTGTAGTCAGTAGGAAGAATGTGATGGGCCAAGAATCCATTAAGTTCAGGGGAAAGACTCTTCTGTAGGAGGTAGCAGGCTTCTTTGTTACCCATCCCAATAGCATTCTTAATCTGGGTAAATTCCTCAAGAAATTCTGAAGTAGCCATCTTGCCCTGATAGAAGCTAGATATCTGGTCTCAGAGTTCTTCTGCCGAGAGCTTAGGAAAAAGGGTGGAAAGAAGGTGCTTGCAAAAATTAGGGAAGTTTTGCAGCAGTTCATCTCCCTTGAGAATGATTTTGGCATACCACTGTTGGGCCTTGCCTTTAAGATGTTCAGCAACGTGGTGAACCTTCTGCACATCAGTACAGAATTGTCTGGGGGCAGTCTCAAAGAGCAATTGAGAAAATGCAAGGAGCATAAGGATTTTTTTAGAGGCTTTGTCCTCCAGTTGAGCAACTGAGATGCTGTTCAATACCACTGTTTGAACCTGGCTGTTCTTAAAGAATTTTGGCAAGGAAGGTTGCTTGCGTAGTAAGACCACTAGATATACAGTAAGGCATAAGATGGTGATAATAAATACCAGCGCCAGAGTCTTGACTAGTCCTAGCTGGTAATTGAGTTCTAAGGTCTTTATTTGGCTTGAGGTCCCAAAGAGGGCCTCAAAAATGGGTTCAATCAATCTTTCAGGTACCCACCTGCTAGGAAGCAATCTTCCTAGGTGGTGAATGATAGCATAAGGATTTAATCCAGTTATTAAGGATCCTACAGGCAAGGACACCATTCTGAGATGGAATAATTCTCCAAAAGATTATACCTGCCTAACTGTGGGATGAAACATCCTAAGAAGAAGTACACCCCAAGTAACAAAGGAGGAAGGCAGAAGCCAAAGGACAGAAGACTTGGGATTTGGGGGTCTGGTAGGCGGATTGATAGTTCTTTGTTTCTTCACTGCAAGGTGGATTATGTGACAAGGGAGTGGCAGTGTGCCAAACTCCTGGTATCATCTGGCGCCAGGAACTGTCTAGAAATTGTGCCTCAGGGGAGGTACCAGAATCAGCGTGTGAGACTAGCAAAATGCTTGCCAGAGCAGCTGGCAACAAGACCATCCAGTACACCCATTTATACCCAAGAGACTACATAAAAGGAATATTGGATAATCTCATGGTTCAGGATTTTAAGGCTTAAGTCAAGTTAACAAAAAGACAAAAATGATTTACTTGGGTGAATGTAGACTTTATTAATTGAACAAGTAGAATATCAAAATTTACCAGCATTATATATTATGGAAGCTAAATGATAATCTGGAGATAAAATAAGGGAGATCAAATCTCTTGGAGATGGAGTTGGGAAAATTTAGAGGGAAACTGGAGATTTTAGGCAGTTAAATTTTAAACTAAAATTATTTGTATTAATGAAGCAATACAACTGACCTCAACAATACAAAAAACATTAGTTGTTTAAAATAATTGTGCCTTTCAGGCAGAACAAACAGGAGGAACCCAGCTATTACCCAGTTAAAACTGGGGAAGGAGAACAAGAACCAACAACAGAACCAGAGGCCAACGGGCCAGCCAGAGCAAGAACAAGGTTAAAACAGTTGTGGTTATCATCAAAGTGATTAAATAAATCCAATAGTTTGATCAGCGTAAACTCTTATTGGCTGGAATCCAGCTTGGAAGCTAATGATTTGTTCTTTACAATATTACTAATTGTTCTGTTAGGTAGAAGAGTGTCTAAGAGCAAAAAAGACCCAGGTTCAGATCCTGTTGACATTAAAGTTGATTCTGGAGGCAATTCTGAGGCCAAATTAACAGGTAAACAAGAGCAGATACTACATAATAACCCATTAGTTTTAGGGGACCCAAAATAACCCAAGGAAGGGAATATTCCCCCCCCTGTGCCAATACAAAAATTATTGACAGGAATGTCAGGAACACCATTCCTGACAGGTTTTGTCTTGCATGAAGATGCAATTGGTTGTATTTTTCAAAAGTTCTCACAAATGAACAGAGATTCTAATCCAGGGCTTTTTTGTAGACTTTGCCAGTTATAGATTTACTAATTGGTTGGATCTCCCTCTTAATAATGGCTGTGAAGAAGCCCAAAAACATAGCACCCTGATGATCATTTCTAATAGTTGATACTACACTGTGAGAGAGGGGGGATAAAATAACTAAGCTTTGCTCCCATTCTTGGGGAAGGTTCCACCAGGATGCCATCCAATGAATCACTGGGATGGCCTCTCAAAGAGGCATTCACAAGGCCAATGTGGGCAACATTTGGAGAAGATAAGCATTTACTCCCATGCGTAATATGCCCAACACCAACCAAGACACACACCCAGGGGAAGATATCTCTTCCTAGGGAAAAATATGTGAAGGAGGACTCTCTTTCTTGAGAAAGACCATGGCTTCCTTCATCACCTCTGAGGAGGGGGATGAAGATACAGAAAAAAATAAAAACTGTCCTTATCAGAGGGCCAAGGGCCCGGCTGCCCATGTTTTTGGGCTCAAATATGAGAGTGACTTGAATATGAATCAGCTTATGCTAAAATCCTTGCAATCAGCACAAGAAGTCAAAAGTGAAAGCCTAAAATATGGTACCAGGAGCTACTTTGAAGTGGTAGCAAATCACATCAATGAACATCATAAAGGATTTTGCTGTCCTGCCAATAAAAATCCTAAAGAGATTTCCCAAAGCCCTGAAATTAGGACATGCCTTTTGTATCTGCCTGCCCCTCTCAAACAGGCTGATGAACAGAAAGATCTGGCTGTCTATTACTTAACATCAGCCAATTATGACCACCTGTACCTGACACCACCCTGCCACCCCCAGAATTCTAACACCAGCCTGCCCAAGTCCTAAAACCCAATCTAATAATGAGTCCTAGCAAAGTGGTATTTATACCCCACCAGGTCAAGGTCAATCCCTATTATCATCTTGAGTAATAAAGCTGTGATAAATCTTTGGTTCATCCAGCTCCTGCTATATAATATACTTAATTTCTTTCATCTCCACATAGAATCTACAGGCCCTGCTGCTCCTGTCATTACACTAGCAGATCCTGTAGACCCCTCACATGCATTATTTCCCTGGTGCTTATTTTGGTCCAATACATTTCACTGAGTACCTATCAAGCCTGTTCTTTTCTGATCTCACTCTAGAGAACATCCTTCTTGCTGACCCTTTGGCAAGATCCTACAAACCTGGGACCTTTTTACAAGGAGAATATTAGTACACAGTACAACCCCACCTCTTTAAGGGTAAATGCAGTCATCTGCCTGTGTATTTGGTCTCTATGATACCTCCTGTCAGCCCCAGACCAACTTCCTGTAATATTTTTAAGTCACTAACAAGACTACCTCCACTCAACTCTTTGGTGTAATGTATATTAAATTTACTAGGTTGGCAGACTACATGGTCCCATCCAGCAATCCCTGGCCCTTTCTGGGCCAGTCTCTATCATAAATTATCAAGTTAGCACCAAAAGTGTGAAGGGCGCTCCCCACTGGCATGTTGGTCCCCCCTCCTGCATCTGCAACTGCAACTTCTCTATTCCGCACTTGGCTCCCTGATATAGATCCTCTCCTATGGCAAGGAAAGAGGAAGAGAGTTGCGTCCACACCTTGGGTAAAGTAGACCACAGAATCAACAGAGCTGATAATAGAGTAAGGACAACAAATATGAACACATGAAGTAGCATGTTTTAATTCTCTAGGAAATTTGGGATACTTTAGGTGGGTTCCAGGGTGTGAACCAAGTCAAAATTCAGATTTTTATGTCCAAACAAAAGTTTTGGGTGGGATAAAACACAAGGTGTAATAACCTAATATATGGGGAAGAATTGTAGCTAGATAGGGGTCTAAGGTTGATACTTGGAGCCCTGTCAAGGAGGCAACAATTGGGTATACTGTCAATACCTAATGGAACACCTTTGCATGGACATTGAATCAACCAAAACTACTGACAAAGTACATCAGTCCATAGTAAGTAATAGTGTATACTGCTATGGTCATAGTAGTGTCAAGGGTCTGGATGTACAAGCATTCTGGCTACCGCCAACCTACTTAACATCCAGCCATTGCCTGATTTAGTCCCCTTCCAATATACTGTTCAACATACCAAGAATGGTAACCAAGCAATATCACCTGACCGTCCAAGTATCCAGTGGCTCAAAACCATCTAGCACATGACCAACCCCTAGGTTTGATCCAACTAAATCTTGCCACAGTCAAGTCTATATAAGTCTAAAGTATTATCCAATAAAAAATACTTCTCTTCTTTCTTAATTCCATTTGAAGCTTCCCCCAAAGACGCTCCTTATCACTGGTAGCAGCTACAGTTTTTTGACCACACCCATGAGAGAGAAAATGACTGACCAAAACCTGCCACCTTTGCTCACGTACTCAACCAGGCCACATCTCAGGATACCTGGAAAACGTACTTCTGCACCCACAACATCAATGAGGATATATCTAAAGGATGTATCATATTTGAAGGTCTGGTCATGCCCAAAGCATGCACCAAGATTATTCAATACAGTTGCTCTCTTCAATCACAAACAAACGCAATACCACCTGTCATAGGTGAAGTTAACAATACTAAGGACATTGGTATCAACAAGTTCTTTGGTAAAAACAAAGAAAACGTCATCAACTGGCTAGACCACTCAGCTGCAAAACTCTGCGCCAGCTGCATCCCCCATGATAAATGGGTCCAGGAAGCCAGCAAGCGCCTGTACAAGGCCGCAGCTAACTGGTTTGCCACCTGGGTTGGCTCACAAACTGATGACCAGCTTGACAACTTGGAAGAGTTCAAAGCAGACATCACGCACAATTTCCACATCACTGAATCTCTCCAAGACATTGCAATACAGCTCAGTGATCTTCCTCAAAAGACCACTATTGCAGCCTACGCCAATTAATTTGAAGAAATATGTTGCAAAATCCAGAACCCAGCACAAGCTGATAACGTACATACCAGAGCCTCATTCATCAACAGAATGAAACCCTCTGTTGCTGCCCTCATCCGCCCAGAGGCAAATACCTCTATGCCTGTGCTCATTGCAGAAGCTACGCACACCAAAAAACACATAAACATGTAATATGCTGCACGCAATGGCAATTGCTCCTCAAACAGCAATGGCAGAGAAAACTCCAATGACAACAAAATTCTAAAATACCAACCATAACAACAGCAACTCCAATTGCAACAATGGCAATGACAGAGAAAACTCCAATGACAACAAACGCCAAAATACCAACCATAACAACAGCAACTCCAATTGCAACAATGGCAATTGCAGCCAAAGCACAAACTGCTCCCGTCCCAAGAAAGAGAACACTGCTGAAGTTAACAATGCTGAAGTAGAAACCTGCTATGAATCTGACCCCACATTCTCTGACCTTGAAGGTCTTGAAACAGAGAAAAAGGGAAAAGAGGAGATTGAACAGGCTTAAGTGCCCCTGTCTCCCCCCAACTTGACAAGAAATTGTACCAAGGCACAAACTTTGCTACTTGCATTCCCTGTGTCCTGCAGTCCTTCATTTTTATGAACTTAAAAATTAAAGATCACTCACAACTTCTTGTCTACCCATGCACTTACAAATCACATACACACAAAATTTTATTTGACTCTGGTGCGCAACACACTATGGTTAGCAAACCCTTTGTAACCAAGTACAAGAACCGGTTGTCAAATCCAACTTCAAGTACACCAGAATGGCAGATAAATCAAAGGTTCTACTTGAAGGCAAAACAACTCTCTTCAGAATTGACCTCCAAGGCATAAAAACTTCCATCAAAGGACTTGTCATAAACAACATAAAGTATGACATTGTAGCAGGCATGGACTGGTTAACCTGAGTGAACCCCAGCATATGTTGGGAAACAAAGACTACAATCATCAAATGCAACAGAGTCAATTTTAACATCCTCAAAGAACCCAATGACCTCATCCTAACAGACACAGTATTTGTCTAGGTCATAAACTAAGATGACTCAGAACATCTAACCAAAGATATTACCCTCCACACAATGAGGTACAATGAGTTCAATAACATACAAACACAAAAGATCCAATTCCCAGAACTTGCAGTACTCCTAAATGAATACGCCCATGTATTCAAAGAAGAACTCACTGAGCTATCTCCCAAACAGGAGGTCAAACATGACATTGACTTATGCAAAGCCATTCTCAAACCTGCACCCCTATACAGACTCTTTCTCATGTAGACCCAAACTCTCAAAACACACATTGATTACAATCTAGCAAAAGGCTTCATCCGCCCGTCTGAATCCCCATGGGGGGAGCAGTATTCTTTGTAAAGAAAAAGGAAGGCACTCTACGTCTAGTAACTGACTATAGAGCTCTCAATGCAAGCAAAGTAAAAAATAAATACCCTCTTCCACTTATAGAGAATCTGTTTGCAAGACTCTCAGGTGCCAAATTTTTCTCCAAAATTGACCTCACCTCAGGGTACAACCAAGTTGAAGTAAAGGAAAAGGACATACCAAAAACTGTGTTCTGTATGCAATTTGGATCCTTTGGATGTAGAGTAATGAACTTTGGGATGACCAACGCTCCCACCACATTTTTCACCATGATGATCAAGCACTAAACGGCCTCTCAAATACATTATGCTATCTTGACAATATCATAATATTCTCAAAAACCAAAGAGGAACACCTCATGCATGTCTGCAAGACACTCAATCAACTCGCAAAGCACAAACTTTACGCAAAGCCAAGTAAGTGCCAATTTATGGAAAAGGAACTCCTGTTCTTGGGCCACATTGTGTCAGGAATATTCCTGACACTTATAGTTGTGTAATCAATAGACTGTCACCTGCCGCCAACGTAAAGGCGCCCGCGCCACCAAGCAGACATCTGCCGTCACCAAGCAGATATCCACCACCAACGTGCAGACATCTGCTGCCATAAAGCAGATACACACTGCCATCATGCAAAAGCCTGTCACAACCAAGCTGTTGCCTGCTGTCAACGCGCAGGCGCCTGCTGCCACCGTGCAGACCCCTGCCACCACCACGCAGAATCCTGTCACAACCAAGTTGTTACCTGCTGTCAACTTACAGGCACACACTGCCACCAAGCAGACGTCTGCCACCACCACGCAGGCACCCGTCACCACCAAGCAGATGTCTACTGCCACTGCTCAGGCAGCTGCTATCACCACGTAGAAGCCTTTCACAACCAAGCTGTTGCCCACCGTCAACGTGCAGTTGTTACCACCACCAAGCAGACATCTGCTGCCACCGTGCAGGCCCCTGCTGCTGCCAAGCAGATACACACCGCAACCACACAGAAGCCCACCACCACCAAGCTGTTGCCTGCTGCCAACACGCAGATGCTTGTCACCATTAAGAAGATGCCCACCACCACTGCACAGGCTCCCACCACTCTTGCCAGCCCCACCTGCAAGCCATCCTCAAACCCGGCACCCATGGGCCAGCCTGCCACCTACCAGCCTTTGCCCTCACATGCCAGCAGGCCAGTCCCCATTCACTTCTTTGGGAAATAGCCAGATTGGGAAATCAGGAAAGACAATTTCCCCAAAGCTAAACTTGGGATGAACTGCTGCCCAATTTGGGAGCCTACTAAATGGGGAATGGACTGACAGGCTATCTAATAATGAAAATCATGCACTAAATTCAGTAAATGAATTTGTATGCATGAAGAAGACCAAACTTGCACTATACCAATGTAAACTTGGATCCAGCCAAAACTTCTTAATTCCCAGCTACCCATGCCAATCCAGAAAAGGGAATAACAGATGTAACTCAGACTCTTGGTTCCCCAATGCTATGCCTTCCAACAATCATGCCTTGCAGGTCCACTAGTATAAATAAAGACAAACCCCTCAATGATAGTTTGTGCTATCATTGAGTGAATATCCTCCTCAATATTATCACATTAATCAATCCTTTACCCAGGCTAAGCAAGTAACCTTACTAAACCCATTACCCCTTCTCAAGTCAGAAGATGAACTAAATCATCTTCAGAGCTGTCTTGACAGCTTACCTTGGGATAGGGGGCCACCAGCCAACCAATTCTTAGTTTGGTCCTGAACCACAGGGACCAAAAGGGATATTGTACAATGAGGCAACTCATCTCAAATCAATGGTTTTGAACCCATGGACACCTCTGGAGTCATCTCGCCCAACTCCCACCTTGGCTACTTATGTGATCCCCGCAGCTACGCTACTGTACCTTGATGTCAGCCTTAGACAATGCAACATCCTTGCCAAAGCCTTCTGTCAGGCAGTCAACTTCTAGCCAATTGTCTATGCCTTGAATGGCTTTGAGCCGCCTAACCTGCCATCTTATGTTACTAAAGTTTTACCCTCAATACTTGGGTATTACACATTGTCTCTGAAGGTGGCATCAAAGCAGATCCGGACAAAACAAAAGCCATAAATAACATGCAATGCCCCACCTCTTTTAAACAAGTTAGGTGCTTTCTTGGTATGGTAGCTTACCTAAGGAAATACATCAAAGACTGCAGAAAACTAACCGCACCAATCAATGACTTAACCAAGGGTAATACCAGAAAGAAATTCATCTAGACTCCAGAATGTGACAAGAATTTCCATTTATTAAAACAAGCTCTAATCAAAGCACCAATCTTGCAATACCCTAACAATAACAGGTGCTACAAGCTTGAGTCAGATGCCAGCAATACTGCCATTGGTGCAGTCCTGCACATCTGCCAGCCAGGGCAGCAAGACTTCCTGCCAGTATGTTAAAAAAGCATAAAACTAACCAATACTGAGCAAAGATACTCAATAAACTATAAGAAATTGCTAGCAATATACCACACTTGCAAGAAATGGATATGTTACTTGGAAGGACCTTTAAACGTCCAAGTACTAACTGGCCATAAATCCTTAATATATTTCAAAACTCAGAATGCACTTGCACAGCAGCAAGCCAAATGGATGTCCTTGCTGGAACAGCTTAACCTGGACATCCAGTACAAAAAGAGGGCAGAGCTGGTCACAGCCAATGCTCTCTCTAGACTATGTCAGCCTAGAGAGGATCACCCTGACCACCTGGACCCTGACTGGCCAACCCTGTACAACACTGAGTATAAAACTAAAGAGAAAGACCCCTCAACACATCAACTGACCCACAATACATTAGTAAGAAACAAAAAGTACTTCCATGTATCAAATGGCATAGTATACCAAATTATTAATGACAAACATATCCCGTAAATCCCACTTGCACAAAGAGTTGACACCATACTAAGACATCACCACCTGCTAGGCCATACAAAGGCTAACAACCTATACCCCACACTAAAATAGATAGTATGGTGGCCCAACTTCAAACAGGATATAGTTGATGTTCTAAAAACGTGCACAGTGTGCAAGAAATACACCAGTACAAAGGCTCCTCAGCCAACAGTCAACCCAGTACCAGACCCTGAACCATTTAAGGTTTGGGGCTAGATGTAGTGGGCCCTTCCCAGAAACAAAGACAAACCAACATTTCTTAATTGTAGCTATCAACTTTGCTTCACGCTGGCCCACCTGCTGGGCAACAAAGGACCACAAAGAAGAAACCATCAACTGTTTCATTAACAAAGCAATCATATCCAACTATGGCACTCCAAACTACATCATAAACAATAGAGCAACAGAGTTATCAGGTCATGTAGTTAATGACAACTTGAAATCCAAAAACATTAAACACTCCACAACCTCTCCATACAGGCCACAGGCCAACAGCAGAGCGGAACACCTAAACGGCAGTCTTATCAGGACCCTAGAAAAAATAATGGATGGCAAAGCCAAAGACACATGGCCACTATACGTGAAAAATGCATTATTAGTATCCCAAGTCCGCACCAACCAAGGGACAGGCTATACACCGTTTGAGCTAACCTACAGGTACAAACTGGAAGTAATCACCCACAACAAACAGCCCTACATAAAGATCCCCCCCGGGGAAACCTCCCACAGTAGAGCAAGCACCAAACCTACAACACATCCGCCTCAAAGCTAAAATAGCTGAAATGAAGAGGCTCAAGACACAAAAGGTAACCTCCACAGAGGAACCACTTCCCATCAACTCCCCTGTCTGGATTCTAGCTGATAACAGAAAGAAACTAGACTCAGTACATAGGGGACCAGGAAGAGTCATCAAATACAGACCAGAGCACAACACTTACCTAGTAAAATTCCAAAGTGCCAAGAAACCAATTGTCAAGAAATACCACAGAACCTGTC
Source organism: Entomophthora muscae (assembly GCA_014839935.2). NCBI lineage: Eukaryota > Fungi > Entomophthoromycota > Entomophthoromycetes > Entomophthorales > Entomophthoraceae > Entomophthora > Entomophthora muscae. The sequence continues at coordinate 139,379 of QTSX02002329.1, read as the reverse complement.
TCTGCCTCAGTAAAGGAGAGCACTTGACCAGATTGGTTCCAACTAGCAAAAAGCTCCAGGAGCATCAGGCAGCAGCCTTTAAGACAAAGCCCCCTCCTGATGCACCAGAGTAACCCCTTAAGGGGGGGTGTTGAGGGTCTGGATGTACAAGCATTCTGGCTACCACCAACCTACTTACCATCCTGCCATTGCCCAATTTAGTCCCCTTCCAATATACCGTTTGACATACCAAGAATGGTAACCAAGCAATATCACCTGACCATCCAAGTATCCAGTGGCTTGAACCAATCTAGCACATGATCAACCCCTAGGTTTGATCCAACTAAATCCCTGCCACATTCAAGTCTATATAATTCTAAAGTATCATCCAATAAAAAAACACTTATCTTCTTTCTTAATTCCATATTTGAAGCTTCCCCAAAAGGCGCTCCTTATCAGTAGAGTGGGTGTGACAGTCCATATGTTTGATGGTTTGCAGGCGGGGCTAATGTTGGTCAAGTAAAAGTTTGGTTGTTTGTTGCAGGTAGAGGCCTAGTAGGGAATGATGGCTACTAGGGATGGTAAGGCCTAGCTAGTAGGTGTAAAGACTACTAGAGGCAGATGTTGCCTCCACCCAGCAGAAGATATTGGCTGCTGTGGGCTAGAATTCTTCACCTAGCAGGGAACTGTGGCTGAAAAAGGGTGAAGAATGAGATAGCTAGCAGGGAACTTTGTCTGTTTGAGGTAGAGAAGGTTTCGGACCCCTGGCGGGTAACATGAGCTGCCAGGGAGGGGAAGAGCTCAGAGGGCTCTATGTACCCTGATACGCTTACAGGAGGTCTGTGAGAAAGCATCCTACCTACCGGACTGGTAGGGTGTCCTCATTTATGTCCCCATGGGGGATTTGGGGGGAGCCTAAAGTGAGCATTGGAGGGCATGGATTTGCTCAGAGGTGTCACTAAGGAGGTTGCTTGGGGAAGCAGCTTCAGAACTTGGTGTGATCAGGCCTCTGGGAAGCAAAGATGATTACTTTGCAACTTAAAGCTCAGACTTAATCACCTGGGTGAGTAAAGACAACACATAGACATTGATCTATGGTTGGATGGCCTAAGTAGATTACTACTTGCAAGGTCCCAGTCAAACACCAGTTCAATGTAGACTCATGCCTGGGTCTACAGGTTCTGGTAACAGAGACTGAGATAAATAACCAAGGTAGTTCATAGTGTGGGATCATCAGTGAAGACTAGTTAGAAAGAATGTATGATCACAGCAAAGACTAGTTGAGGGACTGTTGAATCATGTTGAAATGAAGGAGTAGCTGATCATGATGCAGGAATAGCTTATCATGATGCAGGATTAGTTGATGGACTAACTGATGGATAGAGAAGAAGTAGCTGAAGAACCAGAAGATGATGGTGCAGTACTAGCTGAGGAACAGAAAGGTAGCTAAGAAGGACTAGCATAAGTTGATGCAGGAGCTAGGATGCTTGTTTTGGGACTCTTGGAATAAAATAAAGAAAAAGAAGAAATAAGTTGCAGTGCTTGAACTGTAGATTTATTGGAAGATGATTTAGTGGAATAGTGCTGGAATAGTGGACCGGTTAACGGTTTGGTGCACAAAGAGTTGTCAATTTGAGCGGTTTGATCAGTGAAAATTGATTTCCTAGTTGGATCCCAGTGGAACTTCAGAAATGGTCTATTTTTTGCGCTCTAAATTCATTGGTTGAGTTCTGGAAGGTTTCCTGATGAATATGATTGGTTGAAAGCCAAAAGCTTAAAGTATAAGCAAGAAAATAGTGAATTAATACTTTAAGCTTTTGAGAAATAAGTATGTAAGCTTAAGTTATTATAAAAAAGTGAGCAGCAATGGTTTAAGCTTTTGAAGAAAGCCATTTTGAAGGCAAAATCTTTGGGAAACGGGCACTATAAGAAGGAAGCTAGCTGGAAAGTTATGGGGTCTTTTCCAGGTCTTTTGAGTTTCTGCCTAGAGGTTTTTGGAAGCCTTTTGATTGCCAGCAGGAGCTTGATTGGACAGATACAAGTGGAATACCAAAGCCACTAAATCTATACAGAGAGCTGGAGCCCAAGATAAAGGATCAGAAGCCCAATATTAAGGAGCTGGAGCTTGAGATAAGGAGCTGGATCCTAAGTGCGGTGCAGGAGTCCAAGTCTAAGGTGCATGGGTCCAAGTTTAAGGAGCAGAAGACCAAGACTAAAGTGCAGGAGTCTAAGACCAAGTACAAGGAATCCAAGATATTGTTGGAGGACTCCAATTATTGGCAAACTCATATTGTTTCCATGACCCAACTGGGTCATATACCAGAAGGTTTCTAAGGGGATCTTCCTTCTGAGAGTGAATAAAAGCCCATTTGACCTCTATAAATATTTCTGAGATACATTTTCCCTTACTATATATCAGGGATTTATTCATTGGGAAGTCTCTCTCCAATGGAGTGAAGGAGAGCTCCCAATTTGAATTTGACTAGAGTGGACCCTACTGGGATCCCCATCATTAACATGTGCAAGAGATGACCAAATAAGTGGAATATTCCCAGGAAGTGAGTGAAATTATCATGGCCCATAATAGAGTCCAGCTGGGCTCTCATAGGGGAGGCAGGCTGGTCCTGGAAGGCCAAGTACACAATAGGCACAATTCTGACCAGATAGTTGACTGCAGTAGCTAGGTAACACCAACTCCCAGTATGGGGCACAACCTGGTTGGCCAGCCCCAATACTGTGATATAAACAAACCCCAACTTTCTGAAACCCTGAACAGAAGACATGTTGGGCAGGTGGGAGTAGGAAGAATATCCAGCATGGAGGGCAAATTGATCACTCTTGGTGGCCAGGAGGAGCAAATACGTGAGGTTGCAAAGTGTAGGGGAGTTATGAATAAATGCAAACAGAATAGTTATATTGGTGCAAAAGTAGATAGATCTTGAAAGAAAATAAGTAATCCTGAGCATAAAGTTTTTTTAAGATGTGAACAGTGAGGAAGGCTTCTCCTCCTCACTACTTATACTTACTGGTAATTTTGAGGCCTCTTGTGCCACCAGAGCACTGATGGCATCAATTGCAGTTAAACTTACAACTTTCACTGGAATTTGTGTACTTGGGCCAGGAGGTGGGTGATTATTGGTTGGTATAACATGAACCTTTCTTGGACTGCAGCATGCCAAGGTGCCACAGTTACTTATAGATCTTGCAAGCAATCAAGTGCCTGATCATACAATCAAAAATTGCACTCTAATGTGCCATTTCCTAATAGTTGAGAGGTCCAAATTTAATAGTAGATTCAAAGCCAGGGATTAGAGGCTTGTGTGCCTCTCAAATCCCAGGCTATTTTTTAATCAAAAGAGGGATTTTCTTGCTCTGAGAGATACTTTGATGGGTTTCCAAGCTGTGGAGTTTTTTGCCTCTAGTCAGGCCAGCTGACTGTCCATTGCAATTGGGTCCCTGAAAGAAATGGTTTAAGAGATAATAGACGCTAGTATAGCCCAATACCAGCCAGGGGGCCTTGGGGTGAATGATGGGAGGGAATTGTGCTGTTTCTACATAGGGGGCATGGCAATGGTGTGGTCCAAAACAATACCAAATAGAGTCTTCTGATTTATTGGTGGGGTTTGTTTCAGGAGTTTTGAAGTTCACATTGGCTTGCCCATAAATAACCAAGACACAAAAATCCATACAAGGAGGATGAACTTCATGCTGTTGGAGGAGAGCCTTTTCAAATATACTAATCAAGTTTTAGAAATTTGTTGAAAATATAGATTTATTGGCTAAGATAGGAATAAAGAAATTTTTGTAGAAATTTTGATCAAAGGGAAATATTCAGTTTAAATACTGAAGTCAATTGGAGGAGGGAACATAGTGTTTACCAGGCAATCCTGCAATAGTAGGTTGGAAAGTATTGCTTTACAGGTATTAAGCAGACTTATTCTGCAATGCAGGAAGAAGAAGTAATTTGACTTATTACATTGCAGTATTCTTCTGAACTCTGATTCTGGTGTTCTTTTGGACTTGGATGAATGATAATTCTTAGGCTTGATTGATTTAGATTAACTGATTGGCTTGCTGGTTCTTCTGGATATTGTTGGTGTAAGTTTGGGCATTTTTTTGTTTGATTGGCCAATTTGGAGTGTTTAGAGCTATGGTTAAATGCACTTTCAGTGTTGTTGTATCCTTCATCTGTTGTTTGGATTTTGTATCTTAGTGTAGGATTTATATTATTGTCTATCTTAGAGCTTTTGCTTTTGCTTTTGCTTTTGTTTTTGTTTTTGTTTTTGTTTTCACTCTTAATAGTGAATTTGTTAATTGATTTTAAATGTGTTTTCAAAACAATTACATTAACAAAATGTTTTTAATTTTAATTCCTGTTTTTGAATTTAAAAATGCTATTTTGGTTTCACTGTGTCTGCCCATTTGTTCTATGTTTTATGCATGACTTGTGAAATGGATAGAATCCCTTAAACTATAGAATGACATCCTCTTCCAGCTGGTCCCTGGCTATGACCCAGGACACACTTTGGGAACTGGTGGACAGGAACCCCACAGTGGGACAAAACCAATTGTTGCAAAGAGGGCAATTGTGAGGAGTTAAGTCTTTCTGGCTCCCCATGATGGTACTCATCAGTGGTTTCTGTAGAGGCCTGTATGGTTGGAAGTTGTGTTGGTGGCCCCCAATCCCAAGGCAGGCTATAAGGACAGCAGAGAAGACAAGATGATTCATCTTATATCTCCTGAAGAATGTAAAGACCCAACAGTTGGGGAGTATTCTAGCTAATTATGGTCCCGAGTTTAAAAATTGGAACCCAGTGAACAGAGTTACAATTGGGTAGACTGTCATCACCCATCAAAACACTTTTGCATAGACGTTAAATTGACCAAAATTACCAGCAAAATAAGTAAGTACATAGTAAGCCATGGTGTAGATTGCTATGGACTGAGTTGACTGTGGAAAAACTAGGGCGGGCCAGGAGTACTGATTGGAGGAGTTTAGCTGTGCTAGATCCCTGTAAAAGTACTTGTCTGAAGGATCATTGGATGACCTGTGTGGTTGATATTGTTGTTGGTGGCCCCCAATCCCAAGGCAGGCTGTGAGGACAGCTGGGAAGATAAGGTGGTTCATCTCCTTAGTCCTGGGGAAGGGCAGACAAAGCGTAGTGTCTTGGACTTTCTGTTGTTTAAAGTCTAGATGATTTATGTGGTATTATTGAGGGGTAATTAACTCAATTATAGCACAAACTATCATCAAGTGAATGAGCTTTATTATATACTATCAGCCTTGGTGAGGCATGAATAGTGAAAAATATTGTACAGGAAACCCCAAACACTTGGTGCTGTCTGGAATTCCTTTTTGGGAGTGGTATTGGAGGGGTTTTTCAGGCAATGAGTTGTTAATCCCTGACTTGTATTGGTTTTGTGAATCTTTGAATGCTTTCATGCATCCAAATTCAGCTTCTGCAGCTACTGCATTAATTGTTTTGCAGGGCAGCCTGTCAGCCCCATCTAAATTTGGTAGATTTCATATTTGGGCAACAGTTACCCCAAATTAGGATTTGAGGAAATTTCCTTTTTGGTTTCCAAATTTGAAAAAATTTCATGGAGTGGAGGGGGCTGACAGGCAGGTGCAGGTAGGCAGTGGCTGGCTGTGCAGCTGGCCGCAGGCAGGCTATAAAAGGCCTTGCTGTTAGAATTTGAATTTTCTAATTCTTTTGTGAAAACTCTGCTTTCTGTGGCAATTTACCCAATCAGGGTAAACTGCTACACATATTTTAAGTCTCTATTTTTGGGTGACATACTACAAATTTTGGTATTTTTTGCACTGTTGTCAGGAATATTGCTGACACAAGGAGGCCTCTAGGAGGTGTGGGGACCGTGAAAAAAATGATAAAAGTCAGGAACCAAGTCCAAAATAAATTTTAACTTTTAAAGGTAAGAGCACCAAGGGCATAAAGCCAGGGTGCACTTTTTAAAAGTTTATTGTTAAATAGACAAGCAAGGACCCAGGGGACCTGCTTCTCTCTTTTAAAGGGAGTTTTTATAAATTGGTATCCCCTTTTAGGGCACCTGAATGGGGGGCAGTTCTGATTGACTGGAAGAATAAAATTTTCAACCCTGAGACAGGGTGGTTGAAAGGGTTTACCATAAATTCTGTGGTTAAATTTTGTCATGGTGAAGTAAAGTGAGAGCTTGTTGTAGCTGATTAAATGAGGAATACACACCAAAATAAGAATGTCATTACCAATGAGGAGAAGACAGTGTATATTTACTCTGAAGTGACAACCCTTAAAGAGGGAATATAAAAAAGTACAGCAGATTATAATGCACAGGTACAAGAAGAAGACTTGAATTTGACTTGAATTCAGAGAATCAGCTGCATAGATGGGTTCACATTCAATTTTGAAAAATTCAGGGATCATTTCAGCAGGGTGAGGAAGATTTCCAAGAGATTGCAGTGGTGAGAATGCAGAATCTAGTAATCTGGTTATTACAAATCTGATTGGAAAAATTGTAAAAAGTGAATCATGAGGAAATATATTTTATTTGAATTGAAAATATCAAACTGCTGAGGTAGTTTATTAGGAATTGATGTTACTTAACGCTCTTGGGTACAAATTAATGGGGTGGTCTTGTTGTACATGATATTTAGTCAGCTTACAGATACCACTAATGATGGTCCTTTAATCTATTACCTGACCTCCTTGGAGATCAAGATTTGAAAACCAACATTTGGTTTTAGGGGAAATTGAGTGTGGGGCATCCACACCTCTCTTAGACTCAATTTACCTTGCCACCATCCCCTTGCAATCAATTCTTGAGTTTAAATCTATGATTGCCACAAGAAGGCAGAGCTTCAGAACAGGTTTTCCTGGATGATGACGCTTTTCTTCCTATCTACACTTGTGGAAACTGTCTGTGAAATTAATCTCTTTCTTTGGTGAAGGGGACTTCATCCTCCTTGAAGTGCTGCCAGTGCATAGTTCTTGTAATCAGGAGTAGTTTCATGGCAGCTAAGATGGCCTTTATCAGACCTATTTCTTAGGGGCTGTGCAAATAGAAATTTTGGAGTATCTCTTGGGAGTGATTAATATTACAGTATGTGATCTAACAGTTTCTAAGGCTGGGTATTCTTCCACAACACTAGGTATTGAAGGCGCTTACAAGATAGTTTAACAATGATTGATTATAGTTCATATTCCAATTGACCATCCACTATTATAGGGTCAGTAATGGATAAATGGGGTTCTTTATACTTGGTTAAGAGGCATTCATGGAATGTACTGAAGATGTGGAAGGAGGGGAAAGGTCTAGTTGATAAGCTGGTGATCCAATCTTCTTTAGGATTTTGAAGTGATCTACTCTCTTGGGGCCTAACTTCTGGCAAGGGACCTTCAGTTGCATGGTCTGGAAGTCAACCAGTACCTAGTCATCAATCTCATACACTGGGCATTATTATCTCTTCATGTCTGTGTATGCCATGTAAGTTGCCATGTAATTTTCAGGGATTATTTGACTTCTTTGTGAATTCTTTTTAGGCAGGCTTCTTGTAAGAATACCAATTTTACTTTTCTACCTGAGAGTAAACCAAAATTACATTGGGGATTGTAGCCAAAATTTGCTTATAATGAGGAGACATTGAATGAGGAGTGGAGGCATTAATGTAGGCGAATTGAGCCATTGGGATGTTTTGGGACTATTTGTCTTATTCAGAATTAGAGTAGCATCTAAGAAATGCATCCAAACATCAATCCACACTATCTGTTTGATCATCAGACTGGGGGTGGTGGGCTGTTGATCTGCATAACTTGATACCAAGAGTTCTGGAGAATTTATCCCAGAATTGAGCTATAAATTGAGAACCTATTTTACTTATAATCCCCTGGAAAAACCACCATGATCAATAAAGACGTTGTTGAAAAATGTTTGACCATCTGAACTGATGTGATTGTAGTCTGATAGGTTATGAAGTGGCTCATCTTTGTGAAACAATCTACTACTACTATTACTGCATCATATCCATTGGATGGGGGAAGTTTGACTATGAAGTCCACTGAAAGAAATGTTGTTGCAACTGAACCAATGATAGTTCAGTATTTGGTTGGGGAAGACAATAGTCCAATAGAAAGGAAAAGAATAAGAATAATAAGATGAGGTTTATTGGACATTATTGTGACTAATATACTATACAGGGAAAACCACAAGGCCACCAGGAGGTGACACAGTGGCAGGTTCTATATAAGGTTTGGGACTGTGAAATAGCTTGTGCGGGGATCAGCATGTTGAATTGGAAACACTCCCTATTAGGAGATAGTACCTGTAATTTGAAATTGTCATCAGATTGATCCATGTTGTTAGACACATCATGGGGCAGCTCATTGAGCCCCCCCTTTGTACTGTGAGATACATTAGCAGGCAAGGATGTAATCTTGGTTGCAACAATGTCCAGGGACTTTTTGAAATCTTTAGAGGGACCAGTAGACCTGTTTGTTTGAGATGGGAGGGCTTTAATCTTATGAAAGCCACACATCCTTTCAGGTACCTTGATACATTGGATGTAAGTCCTCTCCAATAAAATTTTCTTCAGATTATTTCTATGTTTTTGTTTTCCTGTTGGTGTCCAAATAATATATTTTCATTGTGGGCTTTGATAACTTCTTGGCAAATGTCTTCATTAGGTACCCATAGGCAACTTTTATTAATTATGGTACTACCTTCAGAACTTTAGCAATTGTGGTTAGTTAATTGATTTCCCCCCTTCAACAAATGTGGATAACACTTATTCAAGGGTTGTAGCAGCTTAACTCTGGCTACCAGGTCTAAGCTGCAGTTCTTGAACGCTTAAATTATAGATTTTTTTTCATGGGGGTGTAGATAAGATGGCACTGGGGGTGTAAGAATAGGGAGAAGGTTAGAAAGAAATAAAAAAATTCTCTCAATCATAATAAAATCATGATTTCAGCAACAACCAAATGGTTGTCACCAACAATCCCTGGGGGCCAAAGGGGGGATGGAATCAACTGAACACACAAAGCAACAGATAAAACCAACTGGCCAGTTTCACTAACAAACTTCAAACTTTATTAGAGTAGAGAATGACAAAGCAAGGTCTTTCACAACTCTTGCATTAATTTAATAGGAGGGGATGGAATTTGGATGGGAATTTGAATGTCCAAAACTGATTGACCAATGATATGAGGAAATATGAATGTATCTCTTGAGGCAGGAAAATCCGGAAAAATCCAAATGGACAAATCAAAGGGAAAACTAACTCAACTAAAATGTGAGGAGCCTGGCTTGAATGCAATTATCACTTCTTCCAGCTGCTCTTGCACATGATATTTAACCAGAGGTATCTCTTGGATGGGTTAGGTGGGGGAATTTTAAAACTAATTCTGCAATTAATAGTGTGAGGAACTTTCTTGGGTTTTTTAGTAAATCTTTGGAAAATATCCAGGCGTAAGTTGGCAGAGATCCCCAAGCATTTGGTGAGGATTGAAGTAGAGGCCCAAAGGGGAGCATAAATTTACAGGGGGATTACAACCCTTGTATTGAATTCTTCTTCAGCCTTGGTGTCTGGAAGAAACATGGGGTTATGATTGAGAGAATCAGCTAAGTGGTTATCAACACCCTTGATGAACTCATTGGAGCTTGAACTTAACTAGAACTTCATGCCATCTTTTCTGAAGTTCAGTTAGAAGACATGGTTCTTGGTAGTACAGCAGGGCTTTGTGATCTGTCCTTATTTTAAATGGGTGTGTAGCAAACAAAGATGATGCTGCTAACATTTTATAGACTCTATCACTGCTAATAACTCCTTATCTTATATAATGTAGCTGAGCTCTTTGGATCTCATTTTCCTAGAGAAATAGCCCACAGGGTATTCTAATCAATTATCAGCAGTTTGTAGAAGGACCAAAACAATGGCAAATTTGGAGGCGTATGTGGCTAAAATGAAGGGTTTGGAAGCATCAACATGGCAGAGCATGGTTGCAGAACACATGATGTTCTTAAAAGCATTTAATGCAGCATCACATTGTGCGGACCATTCCAGAGTTCTTTTCCCACTAGCAGTGTAAAGGTGGACTGCTGTTTTTAACAAGTGGGGGGGTGAAATGTTTCAAGAAGTTACATGTTTCCAGGAAGATGTGGAGTTGGGTAATGTTTTTCAGGGTCTGCCAATTCCTGATTGCAGCTTCCTTGCCAGGGGAATTGTCATGGCCTTTCTCCAAGATCAGGCTTCCTAAGAAAGAAACCTTACTCTTGAAAAATTCACATTTGCTCAGTTTGATGACAAGGTTGGCCTTTTGGATCCTTTTCACTGCAGCACAAAGGTGGGTGGCATGAGACTTCTCATACAGAGAGTATAATAAGATGAAATTCATGTATGCAATAGCATAGTTCCCAATGAGGTCACCCAAGACTGCATTGATCATCTTTAGGAAGACTTCTGGGGCGTTTTTTAGACCAAAGTGCATCACTTGGTACTGAAATATACCTTTCTTAGTCCAAAAAGCAGTGAGCTATTTCTGACCTTCTTTAATGCAAATCTGTTTGAAAGCATTTAAAAAGTCCAGCTTTGAAAAGATCCTAGCTTTCTCCACTTCCCTGGAGATTTGGGATTCAATTGGTATGGAGTACAGGTCAGTTACAGTCACATCATTCAAGTTGCCAAAATTAATGCAAAGATGTAGTGATCCATCAGACTTCTGGACAAACAGCAGCAGAGAGTATATGGGAAAAGGCTTTCTAAAGATTTTTACTTTAGCTTTCATATCCTTATTACATTCTTCTAGACATTTTTTTCTTCAAGTTCAAGGGTTATATGGGAGAGGCTACTTTCATCAGATTAACAGTAAGTGTCAGGATTGGCAATTCATTACCCCGGGAAACCCGGACCCAAGGGTGGAATTCAAACCCTGAACCTACATTCCTGTGGGCCGCTGGGCCCATGGACCAAGGGCCCGCTTGCCCGTGTTTTTTTGGGATCAAGCCCCTGCAAGCTGAGGCTTCTGCTAAGTCCCAAAGCCAGAATACCTGCACCAGCTCAACCATGGTGGCTCCCAAAGAGAAGCCTCTTGAATTGCCTAATGGAAGCAGAGATGGCGCCTCTGTGAATTTCATGAGTTTGAAGTCCTCTCAAGTAACCAATCAAACCCTACTTCCAAAGATAAACCTGGGTTTTGGGCCCAACCCCATGACTACAGCAAAGAATCAAGAAAATTGAGTGACCAAATTGGACGTTCTGACCAATGAGAGAACACCCAGCTGAGGTGCCATTTTGCTGCTCCCACACCTGGGCCCTCTGGCTGCCCGCCCACACTTTTCCCAATATTTTGATAAAGCCCTGATGGAAAATACTAAGTTTGGAGGCGGAATGCTATATATGCCTATAGATTCTGCGCTCAAACCTTATTGCCATTTTTAAAAAAAGGTTATGTTACTTTAGTTCTTACAGCTATTGCCATATTTTTTATTTGCTGTCTATCAATTCATTTTGAGATCTCCTGGCCCTCCTGCCCCACTGCCTGCTGTTTTCTGTCCATCTGGTGCACTCTTTGGGACTGTTCACTTCACTGATTATCCCTTGAAGCCCAAATATAAGGATTATACACCAGAGAAAATCCTCAAACTTGATCTGCTAGCCTGCATCCAATCTGCTATTAGTACAACCGCCAAGGCCTGTGGATATTCTCCACCCCAAAACTATTTAGAGTAAAATTCAATTATCTCCCGGCCTACAGTATCTATATGGAACTGCCTGTAGCACCCAAACCAATGCCAGCCTCTTCACCCTACCTTCCAACCAATCATACCAGAAAGCTTTTTGGAATAGTGTATATCACCCTCACAGGGGTGGTGGACACCATTGTACTGGCCGCCGGCCTGTGGTCTTGGGTGGGGAAGTCTGCTTCCTACCTTCTAAAGTTAGCTCCTCTCTTGTGGTGGGCCCTGCCTGCAAAAACCCCAGCCCAAGTTACCCCCGGAAACAGCGGGTCAGCCGCCTGAGACTGGATCCCTGATAGTAAGCTTGAACTCAAAGTCAAACTAGGAATGTGCAGGGAGACCATCAGCAATCTTAGAGCCAAAAGCTGCATATAAGTGTGAGAGAGACGGCAGGAGAACATCAAAGGACATGGAGAGGATTGCAGTTACTGAGGGTGTCACAGAGATATGAGAAGCTTCCTTTCCAAACAGGATCATAGGAACTTCTAGGGAAATCCTGGCGGGATGAGATATCCTCAGTAGGTTATCTTTAAGAATTAGTGTAATATTGTGTTCACACCAGCATTCCACGCCTAGGATATCAGGTATGTTTGATGTTTTGCTACAGTGAAATTAGCAACAAAGGCGTGATCAGTGATAGAGAAGGAAAGCAGTTGATGTAGTCTGAATGAACGGAAAACATTGGATACTCCTTCCTTGCATAGAGAGTCAGGATTATATTCTAGACCCAGCTTATCAATCAGATCTTTATAAATAATTTTTTTATGGCTCCGGTATCTACTAAAGCAACAGCTTATGATATATGGGATCTGGAGGCAAAGGAACAATAGAACAAAAAATATCTCTTCTTTGTTTTATTTGATAGAGGGGGATGATGGTAATACACTTGTACCTAAAGTCAAGGGGCTGTTTGGGAGGAAAAAGGTTTTCATTGAAGGCTACAAAAGATTAGTACAAGTAAGTTCAATGAAAGTTATTTTAGGTCAGGGAGTAGGCAAAACCCTAGCTATGGTGGTAATGTGGTGATCCACAATATCTTGGCTTGAAAAAATAGCAATAGATAATACTGATTGAAACATATAAGTTTACAGGCATTGGTAGTGTTACCTGAAGTGGGCGCTTGGGAGTCAGCAGAGGTCAAGTTTGCCATTGTAGCACTGGAGCTGTCAATATTGTAGAAGGAGATTGTAGCCAAATTAGGAATGCTTTGAGGAGGCAAGCTGTTGACAGGAGCTACAACTAGAGTAGATACTGGTGTCACAAGGAATTGAGAAACATCAGAGGATATGGAGCCTTGTGGAGTGGCTGACTCCTGCTGGCTTTGCAATAAGTTCAACATGGGAAGAGCCTCCAACAACAGAGGCTGTGTGGGCTGTTAAGAAGTTATCAATTTAACCCCAACTGCTTGCACAAGGTGATGTATCATATCAGAGACAGAAGCAGAAGGTTGTGACCAAGATGACAAGCTTTGATTGGTGTGATCAAGACTAAGATACAGGGTCATGAGCTTAGCACTTTTGGGGAGTGATGAATTTTCAGTACTGGCCTGGAACTGCTTGAGGTGCAAGGGTAGAGGTTGAGGGCCTTGGGAGCTCAAGAACAGGGTTTTGTAGTCAAGCAAAGAGGAAGTTACTGGAGCTTGACACGTCACCAAGGGAATTAGGGTAGACACATCATCAAAGGAGTTGGGTGTGTGTTCAAGAATAGAAAAACACCACTCACAGGATTCAGGCCATTCTTGTTTTATTAAGAAGCTGAGAAGATTCTGAGGGAAACCATTCTGAGTCCATGCTTCAGGTAGTGCCAAGGTTTCTCTTGCAGTGGTTAACAAGGGGGATGGAAGGCTAGGAGTAGGCAACCAGAATTTGAGGCGTGAGAGTAGAGTACAACAAGGTTGTGTGATATCAATCTTTGAAAAAGATGGGTATAATAGAGGAAAGAAAACCACTACAAAAATACTCCAAATTGAAGTAATGAGCATTGTGGAAGGCACCACTGAGATATCTATGATGCAAGAGAATGATCTAACAACAAAGATGCATAGGCTGTATAATATATCAAACTTAGAGCAGTTTGATAATTTCAGGGTAAAGTAGAGTGAGAGATTGTTGTAATCAATCAAATAGGGAATGTACACCCAAATGAGGATGAAATTACCAATGAGGAGGAGACAGTATGTGTTTACTTGGAAATGATAACCCTTGAAGAGTGAATAAGGAAAGGTGCAGCAGAAGATTATGCACAGGTATAAGATGAAAGCTTTGATTTGACGCACAGTCAGAGGAATAGCAGCATAGATGGGTTCACACCCAATTTTGAAAATTTCAGGGGTTGTTTCATCAGGAGGAAGAAGATTCCCATGATTTAGTAGTGGCAAAAATTCATAGTTTAATAATCTTGTTATTAAAAATTAAATAGAAGGTATTGAAATGAGTGAATCATGAGGCAAGATATTTTATTGAAGTTAAAATATCAAACTACTAAGATTGGGTTTTAGGAATTATTATTACTTAAAGTCCTTAGATGAATCTTGATGAGGTGCCCTCCTTATTTTTGTTACTTGCTTAACTTACAGATATCACTAATGGTTTTTCTGTAAGCTATTACCTGATCTTCTAGGAGGTCAGGGTGTGTCAGGAATGACAATTCATCCTTACCTAAAACCCAAGGTATAAGACCAGGTTCAACCCCCTGAGCCTAACTCTTTGTGGCCTGCCAGTTCAGTTGAACAGGAGCTTAGCTGCCCACAGTCTATTAATAGTATATCTGTTATTAAAGTTGATGCCAACCTGCCAGGATATGAATTCTTGCCTATACCACAGAGTTTTGTAATCAAATTTTCAGTGTCTGGCAATGAAAGTTCCACAAAAATGTATACACAATGCTGGTAGTTTTGGCAGCAGAATCAGCAATTCTGCCAATGAGAATTGCCCCCAAACCTGCCCAAAGTCCAAAATGGTGCTGGTCCCAAATACCTGCCCAGAACCAATTATCAAGTTGTCAAACAGAAGGGGATGAAGGCCTATTCTGAAGAGATAGCCAATGACATCCCTCCTGTGCCTGATACCACTCTGTTTGTAAACTTATGCCTCCCTCTTAGGCCTCTACTCCAATTCCTACCAAATGATTGTGAATTTCTACCAAACTATGTTTGAATATCTATCCAAAAGGTTACTGAAAAAGCTCAAGAAAAGCCCTCAATTTGATATTTTGGAATTATTCCAAAGATGCCCCACCTAACCTACCCAAGAGATACCTCTGGTTAAATATCATGTGTAAGAGCGGCTGGGAGCAGTGGTAATTGCATCCAAAGCATATTCCTGATGTTAGTTGGTTCAGTTTTCCTTTTGACTATGTCCATTCAAAATTTGTCAAGGTCTTCCTGCCTCAAGAAATGCACTCATATTCCCTCATATCATTGGACAATTGGTTTGTGATATTCAATCTACCACCTCAATCCTATCCCATCCCTTAAATGAATGCAAGACTTGTAAAAGACCTTGCTTCATCATTCTCTACTCTAATAAAGTTTGAAATTTGTTAGTCTAATTTGGCCATTTGGTTTTTTTTCTGTTGCTTTTGATGTTCAGTTGATTCCTTCCCCCCCCTTTGCCCTTCCAGGAATTGTTGGTGACAACCTTTTAATTGTTGCTGAAATTGCAATTTTACTCTGGTTAATAGCTTGGTTTTATTTCCTCTTAACCTGCTCCTCAATTATCATACTGCCCCCTCTAGAATCCTGATATCAGCCTGCCTAAGCTCAAGAAATTTGGCCAGACAATGAGGCCTGGTAGAGCAGTATAAATACCTTCCAGGACAAGCTCAATCCCCATTGTCATTTTTAAATAAAGGTTATGAGATATATAGTTTCAGATATTATCATATTTTATCCTAGTCATCTGTCAGTTAAGCCCAAAATTTTCTGATCCTCCTGCCGCCCCGCCAGCTACCTATTGTCTGCCAGGTGCTCCATTTGGTCCTGTCTATTTTACAGAATACCCTTTGAAGCCTGAGTGTAGAGATTACACCTCTGACTAGATATTAGCACATGATCTCTTGACCTGATCTAAGCGCTAACCAGATACAACAGGGAGGGCCCTTGGCACGTTGCTGAGCCCTGCCTGTTCAGAGATAAATACAACTTCCTCCCTGCCTACCTTTAGACATGGAGCTGCCTGTCACCCCCAAACCAATGCCTGCATCCACTGCCAAGTTTCCCCTGGACTATACCAACAAGCTTTTTAGGATTGTATATATTATTCTCACTAGGCTGATTGACACTATCATCTCAACCTCTGGTCCATGGTTGTGGGTGGGCAAATCAATGTACTACCTCATTAAGTTAGTGCCAATCCTCTGGTGGGCTCTGCCCACCCCTGTCAGGATTGACAACTCTCCCCCTCTGGAACCCCAGGCCCAAGAGTGGGAATCAAACCCTGAACCTAGATCCTCCCAGGCCGCTGGGCCTATGGACTGCCCGCCCGCTTTTTCTGGGATCAAGCCCCCGCAAGCTGACGCAAAAGATGATGGCCCATGCAGTGAAACAGACCAAGCTGAGGAACTTATTGCAACAAGTGGAATGCCAATCACATCACCTAATGGAGGTGCCAAAGCAACAACTATTAGCTTCATGAGTTTGAAGTCTACACCAACAACCAATCAGGAGCCAGCCCAGGGAAGAGGCACTGACCCACAAACTGGCCCCATGACCATGACACTAGAGCAAGATAATCAGGTAGCCAGATTGAGAGTCTCGACCAATGAAAGAACTCCCGGGCCAAGTGCCATTTTACTGCCTTTAGACCCAAGTACCCAATTCCCCCGGCCCTGCCTTTCCCAATGCCCTGATGAACCCCCCATGGAAAATGTTAAGTTTGGAGGTGGGGTGCTATATAGACCAAATGACCCCACGCTCTAAACTTATTGCCATTTTTGATTAAAGGTTATGTTAATTTGGCTTATACAGCTTTTGCCATATTTTGTATTTGCTGTCTATCAATTTAGTTCAAGATCTCCTGGCCTGTCTACCCTCTGCCCGCTGTTTTTTGTCCTCCTGGTGTACCCTTTGGACCCATCCATTTTACTGCTACCCTCTGAAGTCTGAATACAAGGTATACACCCCAGAAAAGATCCTTGAACTAGATCCCTTGGCCCGCATACAATCTGCAGTTAGATACAACTGTCAAGGACCGTGGATATTTTCAACACTAAACTTATTTAGAGGAAAATTCAACTACCTTCCTGCATACAATATCCATATGGAACCGCCCGGGATACCCAAACTTATGCCTGCTTCCTTGCTTGACCTCCCAACTGACCATACTGGCAAGCTGTTTGGGATTGTGTACATCATCCTCACAGGGGTGATTGACACTATAATCCCGGCTTCCAGCCCGTGGTCATGGGTGGGGAAGTCTGTCTCATATCTTTTAAAGTTAGCTCCCCTCTTGTGGTGGGCATTGTCCGCAAAAAACCTGGCCCAAGTTACCCCTGAAAACAACAGGCCGGCCACCCAAGACTGGATCCCTGATAACCCCACCCATAGCCTGCCAGTTTCCTGACACTAGCAAGCTGTCAGACCAGGGTTAGTCCCCTGATAGGGTGTAAAAACCAAGCAATAGCTTCAGGAAAGCTGAGTGTGGGACATCTGTGTCCCCTCAGACTCAATTTTTTCTGCCACCACCCACTTGCAATTAATTGTTAGATTTAAATATACAGTCAACACAAGTGGGCAGGGCTTCTGGGTGGGGTCCCCCATGTGGCAGCACTTTTTCCTGGCCGCACCCAGAAAAACCATGTCTGTGACAGCTTTGGAAGATCTGAATTCCCTTGGAACTCAAATGTTTGATCCTAGTGCAATTTCTGGATCTTGTGTTATGGCCGCCTTTACTTGGCAATCGAGTCAACTGTTGGGGAGATGATTTCCTAAGAGGGAGTAACTAAAAATGATGTACCATTTGGATTCATCATCGTAACTACTTCTATTGAACTTATTGGATGTATTAAATTAAACATCGTGGTGGTAAGCTATCATACTTTTGTCATGGGCTTCAAATACAGACCAAAGTTGTATATTGACTTATTGTTCAAGCCTTTAACCGTCCAATAGATCATATTTAGTAGGTATTGTAACGATAAAAATAGGATAATTGCTTTTTTAATTTTGCCCCAGTCCTCCTTAGATGGGTAGAAAGATTTGTTTCTTAAAAATCAGATTTTACCGATTTTTGGCTTTCCGGAATAATGACGTGTCGGAAAATAGGCTTTCAATCTGTATGATCAATCTGGCTCGAGTTTCTTTGGCGTACTAGTAGGGGTCTTGATTCCCACCCAAATTCATTCAGAGCATCATATTTTAGTTTAGATTTTAAATGACTTTGGATAAGAATCGATTGCCATAGTAATAGGTAGGCCGATGACGTCTGGGATTGGACTAGAGCGAAGGCTTTTTTACTATGTGTTCTTCGTTCTCTTTTTTATTCTAGTCTTTAACAGCTTACAGTTTTTAAAAAAATGGAAGTCCTTGTTGGCCTCGTAGGGAAAGATTTTGTACTTGCTGGCGGCGATACCAGCGTTATTCGCAGCATCACTGTTCTGAAAACAACCGAGACTAAAGCTCGCCAGCTCAACAAGCACAATGTTTTATACTATTCCGGAGAAGCTGGAGATACCGTTCACTTTGCCGAGTACATCCAGAAGAATTCTCAGCTGTTTCACTTCACCAATAATGGCCAAGATCTCAACACACCTCAGATGGCTGCATTTGTTAGACGCCAGCTGGCTGAATCCCTTCGCTCCAGGGTACTTTCGTCTATTATTTATTTAAAAATTCAGAGCTTTTATTTGCATAGTTTTGAAAAGAATCTAATTTTAGTTTGAAATTTTAGAACCCCTTCCAAGTAAATATTTTGATTGGTGGTTGGAGTGAAGAGCATGGGCCTAAGCTTTACTGGCAAGATTACATGGCCAGTAGTGCTTCGGTGCCTTATGCTGCTCAAGGATACGGAAGTTACTACCTTACTTCACTCCTTGACAGATATCATACCCGGGATATGGATCTGGACTCTGCCGTCGAAATTATGAAGAAATGTCTACATGAGCTTAAAACACGGTTCATCGTCAACCTTCCCCGCTTCAACTTTCAAGTAATTGATGCCCAGGGCATTCGTGATATTGAAATCTCTATTTGAGATTACTAGCTATTAAGTGGTTTTGTTAATTCTTGCTGCACGTAAGGTTACTTCAAACCAGGACAAGTACTTTATAAAATTGCTTACAGGTTCACTTTCTCATATGCTTTATTCCTAGATAGTATAAACGAGGAACAATATACTTTTAATTCTACATGTATATAATAGCGTGGTGGGATTATGGCGGTTTTCGTCATTATCTATATACTTGTGTATACAGTAGCTTTCAAAGCTGTTAAAAAAGAAATGATTTCAGCCCAGGATGAAGCACAAAGGATATAATATATTGTTAATTAATGAAGGTACATCCATTTTCAAATTCGTTTTGGGCTATTCTGGTTTCGTTCATTACAACAGATATGAAAGTTACTGTATACAAGTAGATCATATGGGTTTTATTTTTAGAGTACTAAAATTAAAATCTCATTCTAAAATCTTAGCCTTAGCTGGAATTTAAATAGTTTTCATACCTAGCAGCTAGTCCCAACTTATTTGTGTCATATCCTTAACCTATATCCACTATAGACAGCTTTGAGTTAGTTTGCTTTTTCACTGTTATTCAGCAAAATTTTTAAAGCGACCGATTTTCTTCATGGACGCACATCTTGGTGCCCATCTTTGTGCCCATCTCACTTATAACACTGGGAATTATGACGCCCGAATTCCTAACCTTTCATGACCTTTTTAAGTTATTTCGATATAGAATTCCAATTTTGAACCCATAAAAAATTATGAAATCACAGGAACCTGGTAACAGAATCAGCACTGGAAGTGTAATAGGTAACATGTTATTTTATTTGCTTTTTAGTCTACTTGGCTTCTAAAGTTACCAATATCTTGGCTCAGCGTATTTCTTCAGTTTTTTTAGTGGTGAAATATATTAAATATGGTCTTTCCCACTAGATTTATCAATAAAATTTAGAATACAACAAATATAAACTATCTACAAATAAGCTCTGCTCTAGTTGGAATAGACGATTTTATTAATTTTACTTTTAAAACACACCAGATATAATCTAATATTTATCAAGATTATTTTACATATAAAATAGCTAGTGGTCATAAACCCAAGTAAAAAATATTGCAAACTACAAGAGACTTGTTTAATATCATTTAGACGCAAAATACTTTTTACCAAGATTGTTTACTAACTCCAAGTCTCGTATCTTAGCCTTATTATTGCTTGACTGTTGCAAGTATTTATTTCTCTCTATTTTATATTTCTTCTTTGATTGGAATAAACCCCTCTTTCAATCTCATAAATCGATACTATGGCTTTACACATGTTGGATGAACTAATCAAAGTCAGTTCAGTGCAAACAAATTTATGCACTGATAAGTTCACCAATGGCCCAGGTTTTATGCAACCTTAAAGGTTTTATTTATATTAATATATGAAAGGCCACACAACAAAAATTGTAATCAATTTATATCATACTAGTTATCATTATTCATAATACACATCTAGATAGTAAAACAAATTACCCTCACCCTAAAACTAGCTACTGTAATTTTTACAACTGCTGAGATGGACACATCAAAGCCAGATTTAAGCAGACTAAATTCACACAAAAAATATCATCAGACCAAATCCTATTGTTAACTAAAACAAATTATTTTGATAATGCTTTGTTCTTTGTGTGAATTTAGCTTGCTTGAATCTGACTTTGATGTGTCCATCTCAACAGCTTTGAATAGTAAAGCATGTGATGTCATATATATGACAAATACACATATATGCCAATTGAGAATAATATATCTTAATCTCTTTAGGACAATGAAATATATCTAGCCATGTAATTATCAGAAAATGGGTGCTTGCCAACTAAGCACAATAATCTAAAAATAGAAACATTTATTTTTAACAAAAAAGAAAAAGAAAGTTGGCTGTGTGGTGCTGAAAGCCACTGTTAAGATAAAGTGGTGTGCTGCACTGCTTAAGGAGAAATGATGGGGATATAACAAACAAATTGAGAGCTACTTAAGCAACAGGAGGCCTAATCGAGAGGTAGGTTTCACCATTTTGGGAACCCCTAGTGGTATAACAAAAAGTGGTGGTTAAAATCGAAGCCATTAGAATCAGTTACAATGGAGAATGAGAGTAATAACTAGAAGAGGAACCCTGGTAGAGAGCTGGCCAAGGAACAACTAGGAAATCCGCTGCTGCCTTGACAGCAGCCCTGACAAGCCTCTCAAACACAGGAGATAGGAAGCTCAAGTGCTCAATAGTTTTTATTTGGGAACTGTCTTATTTTCCAGGAGAACAAGATACCTAGAAACAAGTTTCTAAAGGGGGATGGGGAAGGTTTTACAGGAGTTTAGGATGGGGAAGTGGGATTTTTGCAGCATCTTATTGGCTGACATGAATATTTTCAGCAGCTGGAGGATCTGCATTAGAAGTTGACTCAATGACATCATAGTTTGGAAAATTTTGGCAACCAGTGGGTTGAGCACTACCTTTGCTAATAAGGGAATGGTACATGATTTTCTCATCATAAAAAAATTGGCACAGAACAGGGCAGGTCCAGATTTTTTATATCTATTTGAGCAACCCTAACTTTGATCCATTTTTGTCAATAACAACATTCAAATAGTTCAACATTTTAAAGGGTTTGGCTGAGGATCTACATTGGTTTTTTTTCCTACTGAAGTTACACTATCCCTTCCATTTGGCATTCTACTGTTAGTGCCACCATATCTATTTACAAAGCTGTTGAGTATATACTTCTGAGAAGTATATAAAATAAGATAAATGGGAAAATTGAGAAGATAATATACTTTATTTTCTAAAAAGATGTAGAGTTATACAGTATCATGGTAAGCCACATACTTTCCATCTATATCATGACAGCCATGAGATTTGTCTGGCTAATGTTCCATTTAGGATTCAAAATATTTGGTCCCCATAGAACATGAAAATCTGATAAGAGTGTTAGCAATTAAATATTGATTGATGGATTTCTCAGGAAATTGTTTTCCTGAGAGAGAGCAATTGTAGATATTGCATCATCTCCCCTGGGGTGCTGGTAAGAGAAGATTTTTAAATTTCTTGAGGTTATTGGGATCTGTACTTGATATTGATCCAGCTTGGCGTGGGAGACAGGTAGCCAGGTAGCCAGGAATTTTGTTGGGAATGCCTTGCTTTGCAAAGGCAGAGTTGATAATGGTGTATAAGATTTAATGCTATGATGGTACCTATTCTTTTTATGAGATACATACTGTTAGGTTAGACTTCCATGGTAATGCTTGGTACCCTTAGTCATGGCTCCAGATTGTGTAGATTATGGTTATCTACCCAGATCTCATCCCTGCTTGAATTTTTCTCTTGTAGTGGTATTGCTTCTCTCTTCATTCTTTTTTATTTGACTTCTTGGCCTTGTCCTTCTTGTTATACAGTAGTGTCATTGTTGCCAGGTACAATGTTAGGTAAGGGTAGGTGGGGCCCCAGAACAATACTGTCATAATGTGCTAGAATGTGATGGATTGATGGACATTAAGTTCAAAGTCAGATTCCAGAACAGAATTACACATAGGCAATTGCTTGACCAATTGATCAAGAACTAGTGGATTCAAGAGCATTCTGGATTCCACTAAAATCCTCTCAGTAATTTAGCAACTCAGAGGTTACACAAAGAGGCAACAAACAAGGCATTTGATTCTGGAATCAAAGCTTCTACTTGGCGCTTGAGTCCAGAAAACTAAATGAAAGTGATGTCAACAATCCAATTGCTCAATTGATCCCTACTTCTGGGTGCAAAATCAATAGTCTATATTGATGTTGATATTTTAATTATGGTATTGATGCCAATCCTGGCCTAATTCCCCAGCCTCCCATCCCACCAATTTCTCCTCTACCAATTTCTCACCTCCCTATATATACTTGGTTTCTATATGAAATAAACATAAGTTTTTACCCCTACATATTGTTCAATCCACTTTGGTTTTACTAACCTGCATTCAGGTATAGTAATTGAACAGTTACCAGGGCTAATTGCTGTTATCTATACTTAACAGTCACAACATACAACATTTGGCGCTCATGGCAATTTTTGAGCAAGCCTCTGGTCCTTCCAACCCCCACAATTCCTTCTTGGTGGAGGGAGGGATGCCCTGTGGCAACAACAACACCTACCAAGACCTACCCAGTAGTCTTGCCCAACTCCAACATTCATGGATGATGTCTCCCAGCCCTTACCACTTGGCACCCGGAGTCCCCTACTATTGACGGCGCCTGCACCCATGGAAGTGGATGTTAATGCCAGTCCTTCCAAAGAAGCCATCTGGCAATCTGTGACCAGAATGGACAAAGGAGCGGACAACAAAGGTCAACAATCACAACTGATGGCCATCCAAAATCCCTCTGCAGAAATATCCATGGAGAGATTTTGTAACATAAGCCTGGTAAACCTTGATCAACTTTATAAGGACCTCCAAACTGTGGAGCATGTGAAGGACTACATCCAACACTTTGCTCACCCAGCCATCTGCCACAATCAAGTACACTTGGGACACCTAAAGAGCTTGATAAAAGATCAGGGAATACTAGTGACAAACAAGCAATCATTTCTTCAGATTTTATACCATGATCTGACTACCTACTTTGAGTTAATGAACAGCCAGCTTTCAGAAGTAGTGACGGTCCAGAAAAGCATTATCTCCTGGTCTGAAGCGTTCAAGCAAGGACTGAACTCTCTGTTCCCCCATCAAGTGATCCAGATCCTTCATCGCCAAGGGTTGAACTCCAACTGGATTGCCACAGTGGCAGCACATATCAAAGAAAATGGGCCATTCATCTGTGAGCTGGTCCAGGAGGTGACCATCTTGAGCCAACACCTGGCAGCTCTCCCCTTGGTGGACCCCAGCCAACCTGTGACCACTAATCCTTCCCCTTTGAGAAAAATGATGAATAGAGATATATTGGAGCTCTATGACCACCTATCAAAATTACAACATGAAGTGAATGAAGCAGGAATTGACTTGGCTTTCATCTATTGAGAGTTTGGCAAAGTCAAACACAAGAATGATGAGTTCCAGGCTGAGAAGGCCACCTTGTCTAGCTAGTGACAGAGTCAAGACAACACCAACACTGAGAAGATCTCAAAACTCCAAGAGGTACTGACCAACCAGGAGAAGAGGATAGGCCTACTGGAAGAAGACTTAGATGTCACTTGTTTGGAGACCAGGCCTACACAGACAAACTGGATGAGCACAGGGCCCTGATGGCTTCTATCCAGGATCAGTTGGAGAAAGAAAACAGCAAAATAACTTCACTGGAAGAGAAGCTAGATAGTCTTCTGAACCAATACCAGCACAGGGAGACTGGACGTCAATCCCAGGACAGCTACTGGAACTCATCTGGGCAAGAAGAATATCACAGCCTGGAAACAACAAAGAGATCAACTGGAGGATTCCATGTTATATCCAAGTGCTAGAGGTGGTGACAGAGAATGGTGGTCCAGCCACAGTTACCATTGAAGATACCGTACAAGATCCTAAAGCACAACAAGCAAAGGCAAGCAAGGCTGCGTCCAAAGCCCACTTTGCTGCCTCCAAGGCCAACTGCAACAGATCTGCTTCCCCTATTTGACATGCTGCACCAGCTACAACTGTGGCCCATAACACTTCACCCTTTTTCAAACCAGCTAATCTCCCCAGGTTTGACAGAAAGAGTAATATAGCCATGTTCTTCTGGCTATATCAGAACTCAATGTATGGGGCAGATGAGGCTATAAAAGACACTACCATAATCAACTGTCTGGACACTGATACACAGAAACTGATACTAACCTGCCTCCCAGAAAATAGCTGAAATTACGCCAACATCTCTTGGGCATTGATGGAAGAGTTTGGTAGCCAGGAAGCCCTTCTAGGACAGAAGATGGACTTTGCAGATACTAAAATCAAGGTGGGATAAACCTTGGAGGAGTTTACTTCCAGATTATACTTGGAAGCACAGACTTTAGCTTCCATTAAGGCAGTGTTGTTCATTGATGTACAGTCAGCACTTCTCAATGTAGTACAGATCAACAGGGAACTCTTGATTGCCTTAAAATCTGGAATCTACACCACCCAGACAGTCCCTGACCTGATTTGATTGATGAGAACTTACAAGGAGGAGTTCATAACCCCTCTACCTAAAGGAAAAACCAAACCCCCTCACTGAAACCAGAACCAGAAATTTCAGTACTGATGGTTCAAAGGCGGTTGAGACTAATCCTGGTACCTTGAACAACTCAGCACGCCTTTGCTTCAAGTGTAACAAACCTGGGCATCTCTCTTGAGACTGTAAATCCCCATGCAAGGTCTTGGTTATAGGCGCAGAACCAGAGGAGGAGGAATACTCTGATGACACAGATTTTAAGGAAGACAATGAGTACCAGTAAAAAAACTACTAAGCAGCCAGGACAAGGAGAAATCCTTGGCTGCCCTTGTAGTTTTGACACCCTCATCTCCCCCATACCTCTGCCCCCAACAAACTTGCTCTGAGGATTGCTGCTTCACCACCCTCTGGGTTGAGTCCTAAAGAAGAACCCTCCCTGATTGACTTCAATTCTCAACCCCTATACAAGGATACTGAGTTGGAAGGAGTCCAAGAGGACCTCTTACATTGAGTTCTCACGGTTAACACTTGTACCCATTGAACAATGCTGCGCCCTGAGATGGTCATCCCACAGATAGCTCAGAAAATGGTCTCTTTACTGTATGCCAAACAGCTGGCTCAACCAGGCGTGGAAGTTACCCACAAGGAGGACAGCGCTGAACAACTGACCAAGCTGCTGTGTACAGTAAATTTCTCAGCCCCTCTAGAGTTCCAAAAGGAAGCAAGCCCAGCTGTAGGAGTTACCATGGCTACCTTCCTATAGAAGTTCAAAGGACTGAGCGTGCATCAGGTCTCCAAGATTGTAGAGATCAGAGAAGACCGCCTGTATTGTACTTATATCAACCTGGTAGTGAACAAAACCCATGTTCAAGCTATACTAGATACTGGTGCTCCAGGGAACATTATATCCTTGCGGCTGGTCAAGAAGCTAAAACTGGCACTGGACCTAGCTTACCATGAAGAGTTCAGTACAACTGGGCCACAGATCACTAGAGCAAAAGAAGCTTGCTCTTCTCTCCCTCTCTGCTTTGAAAAACCAATGGTCACTGCTCCTGCCATAGTTCTGGAGAATGACAGCTATGTCATCCTTATTAGAACTAGCTTTATGGTTCAGTATGACACTGTGACTAACCATGGAGACCATACATTTGGGATCTTAGGTCAGTCAATTCCCATGTTCTACCATAGTGATTGCTCTTTGGACCTGCCCCTACGCCAGTTGCACTACATCAAACTGGAGTATGTAGATAGAGAACTGCCAATTGCTTACATGCTGCGCAGTAAGAAGGCTAAGGTGCTCCCTCTTTTGGTTGGAGAAGCCAAGGGTATTCCTATGTATGCATCTTCCACAGTGTTCATACCACCAGGCTCACAAGTAATTCATAATACTGGACTATCACTTGCACTTCCCACTGGTACCCATGGGGAGATTTTTGGCATCCCCAACGCATCTCGGTTGGAGCCATGAGTAGCACCAGGAATCATCATTCCTAGCAATCAGGAAATCTTGGTATTAATGGCTAACATGAGTCAACAACCAATTAATGTCTTCAAGTATCAATTTCTGGGCCACATACATTTAGAAGACCATGGCAACCTGCGGCAACTGTGGTAAGTTCAACTCCCTGGTGATTGACTCCCTTAAAATCAACTCCCTGGTAGTTGAAAGTATAGTAAAGTGAGAATTCTGCTTTTTTCCCTGATTGTCACAAGTGACAAACTCCTACTGACCATGATTACTGAAAAGCCTCAACTACAGGACTCAACCCCTGAAACCCTGCAGGACCAGCCACCCGGCTGCCTGCAAATTTTTGGGCTCAAGCCAAAGCAGATCTTGACTTTGGAAACCCCCTTAAAGCTGGATGAATTGAAATCATCTATATCAATGACTCCTACACTGAAGGTTCCTGTTAACGCAACCAATCAGAGGGCGGGCCCAGCCATAGAGCCCAAAATAACTCAGGCCTCCACAGAAAAGGAAATAGAGAAGCTTCCCAATAAATGCAGGTGGTCCAGAAATAATCAACCCTACAACTCAACAAAAAATTGGAGTATTTCCAGTTAAAACCAGCTAATGATTTAACTCTTGCAATGAATCCCACCAAAGACTGGGAAGATCAGGTAAACAGTACCACCCAGGCCAGAGAAATTTGGAAAAGTTTTCCCATGACAGATGGGCATACTTATACCCTGGACCGCCAGGAAGATGCCCATTGCCATTCTTGCAATAAAGTGACATGAACCTTTGGTTCAACCATGTTATTCCATATTTGATTTTAGTTCTATTTCATCTACAGTCTACCTCCCACGGTTCTGCACCCCATACCCTACAACCCCAAGAAACCGCAGACCAACCACCCAAGTTTTACTATCCACCAGGAGTTCACTATGGCCCTTTACATTTCACCAAGTACCCACCCAATACTGCGTATTTAGAGTTCACCCTAGAGGAGATCCTAATCTACAACCCAGAGGCAAGAACTAGAGAGACCAAAACCGTATACAGGGAAGACCGCAAGATCACTATTCCTTCCCTGCTATTCCACGACAAATACAACTGTCTGCCTGCGTATTTGATCCCCATGACTCTGCCTCTCACCCTGCGGCCCAAACACTCACAAGAATACATTGCTGCCAATGAATCCACCTCCACTCAAATATTTGGGGTGATGTAAATCACTCTTACTGGCTTGATAGATTCTATGGTACCCGCCAGCGGACCTTGGGCCCTCCTGGGCAAATTCTTATCTTATATTGTAAAGTTAACTCTGATATTGTGGTGGGCCCTCCCTGCTGGGCCCGTGGGCCATCTTCCCGCAAGTTCTCAGGAACCCCCCACAGGCTGGATCCCTGACACTGATTGACAACTGGAAATTGACACTTTTTTAATTAACAGATCTTAATCTACTGAAAACTTTTAATGTAAAAAATTAAGCCTTAAAGCTATGGTATACTAACGTGACCCCAGAGAGCTCAAAAATGCAATAAAAACAGTATCCTAATTAATAAAAATAAGGATAAATAAGCAAGTATTTCTCATTTCACTATGTAATTTACAATCTTAATTATAAAATTATTTTTTATTACCATAAAAATTAAAATTCCAAAGAACTGAAAATAAACACAAACACAAAAAAATAAAGTTACGCAAAATATGAAGAAATATTAATTTTTATTTGATATAGTTCATATAAGCACAACTTTGAATATCATATGTTTTATTTGGAAATTAACAAAAAGTTAAGATACATCACTTACTTTCAACTATAAATATTCATCTCAAACTTACCATGCATACATAGAACAATCACTGCTATCTAATTAAATTAAAAAACTTAAAAATTAAAAATAAAAATCAAATGATCAAAGCTAATAAGTAAAAATTAAAGTTAAAAAGTTAAAAGTAAAGTCATATAACTGAGCAAGCAAGCAAGTTTATTCCTCATCATTCTTTCCCTGTTTCATTTTAGCACCTTCCAGGAGGGCAGTGGCAATAAGCTCAAGCTGCTGCTTAAGCTCAGAGGCCTTATACTTGCTCTTGGCCACACCCTGGATGGCCTTGGTGAAGAGGGTACAGCGGGTGGTTGGCTTGGTGGGGGGTGACGCAGTTGGAGAGATCTCGGAGCTTGGAGATTATTTTCTCTTGCTCATGCTGCAGGAGAGAGAAGAAATTATTAAACTTTGGATAAAGCCCAAAGTTGGCTTTAAGATGCTTGTGATAAGCCTCTAATGCCAAAGTGGTCTTCAGCTCCCCGTTGCCAGCTGCCTGGTACACGTTCCAGCTGGCCTTAGTGTAGGCCTTGCCTTGCCTCTGCGTGACAACATTCCCAATCCACTGGGGCTCAAAGTACTAAAGGAAAGGCTTAAACTCTGGGTGCTTCACTATGTAGGGATCCTTTGAGAGCACCTCAAACCCCTGCGCAGTGTGCTCTGACTTTAAAAAAGTCAAGGCACTGAATTGTGCCAGCACAAATCTGCAGGTGTCCAAAGTATCCCTCCGGCTCAACCTACTAAGCTTGGCGTGGGCCTGCACATTATGAGCAACTGCTTAGCAGAAGTGGAAGTGGCACCCCTGCACCTCCCCACTGAACAGCTGCTTAAATGCATTGAACTGAGCAGGCTCAAAGTCCATGATGCACACATGGGGCCCAAGAGCTCTTAGCTTTGCCTTTTCCTCCAAGTCCAGGATGGCCTGGTCCTTGTCAGAGGCAGGGGGTTGGCGCGGGTGTGGGGAGAGTCTTATTGGATTTGTCATTATTGGCGGGAGTAAGGAGGGCAATTTCTTGGCGGAAGATTGTGAATGCACGTGTGTAAATGGCCTCAGTGGCCCTGGGAAGAAGAAAGAATGCAAGTGGAATCACCTGAATGTCAATCTGGGCATGAACCATCCAGAGCTGCTAAAACATCTGGGGGCAAGTGGCAAAGATACCATCAACTAGCCAGGTTGAAGCCCTTTTCAACCCCATCAGATTCTGCTGAGTTGAGTAGCAGATTATGCGGTCCTTGGCAGCAAGCCTGTTGTCATGGAGGAGGAAGCGCTCCCCACTTGGAAGCTGCTTGAGCTTGTGGGTGAGCGTAAGCTCCAAGAGGATGTCTGAAGCCTTGGGGGGAGGGGGATTGGCGGCAATACACTTATTGCTTATGAACTTAACCAACTGCTCTTGAGTTGGCACCAACTTGAGATTGTTGGGTTTGAGATGTTGCAAAGCCTTTATGGCCAGATCAGAAGCCCAGAGGTGAGAGGAGGTGGGTATTACTTGAAAAAGGTACCATTTTAAAGTCCAAGTGATTAGATGATTGGGGGGGCTCACAAGTGTGCTCCCCCTCTCTCTGCTGTAACTTTCTCCCTGCCCCCAGTGTTTAACTGGGCCCCACAAGTCTTATCATCACAGAGGAAGTGCTTGCTCTTGGTTTGGCACTTTTGATTGTTACAATTAAAAATGTAATTGTCAGCAACATAGCCAGGGCCGCCCTTTACAGACATGGTTAAGAAGTAATGAGGGAAACACTTGGGGACTTTAAACTCTCTATCACCATTACAGATATTGTGGATGGCCAGTGGATCCTAAGACATATGACCAGAAGCTTTGAACTTCCTTGAGTACTCCTCTGGCTCATCTTGGGGATCAGATGAGGGAGGGGGGAAGAGCCATCAGGAGGGGGAGGGGAAGGGTTATTAAAGGCCTGCTTGGATGCCTCCTTTTTCTTACTAGAAGAAGAGGTGGGCTCCTTGGAAGCCTTTACTTTCTTGGTATGCCGCTCCTTGGTGGACTTGGAGTCGGCCTCTGAGTGGTAAAAGGAGTGTTTGGTAAGATCACCATCAGATTTGTTGGGGGAGGAATTTTTGGGGGAAGGTGAAGGGGATGTGGAAGATGAGGGTGAAGGGGGGGAGGATTAGGAGGAGATGGGGTGGGAGACTTTGCCTTTGCAGGCTTCTTGGCACGCTTGGGAGTGGAGGCAGTTACTTTGGAGCCCTTGGAGGCTTGGCGCTTGGGCTGTTGGCTGTTCTTGTTTGGTTTTGTCTAAAGAAAAGTTTAGCATAGTAAATAATAGAAGTATGAAAGATACAAAACACAGAGGTGAAATAAAGTAAAAGTTAAATGAAAAGTATGCAAATAAAGTTTTATTTATCAAGAAAAAAACATAAAAAGTAAATAGAAGCAAAATGTAAACTCAAAGTATAGATATAAAGGTTAAAACATAGAAAATAAGTGAATTTATGATAAAGCATCAAAGATGTTAGGTTCAGAATAACATCTTAGTGTTAAATCAATGTAAAAGTTTAATTGAAAATCAAAAAAATATATGAAAATTATATGGAGAGCAGCAAAAAAAGTAGTATATTATAATTGCAAAAAAATAAAAAAATTATTATATGAAATTTTTTATTGAAAGTTGAAAATTAAAACATAGTAAATTTGATGTTTCTGCTTGACTCTGGCATACTCAACAGTGAGAATTCAGCTTTTCCTGGCTGATTGACAGTGCCAAACTCAATACTTTACTATGTTTTTTTACATATAAAACTTGCTTAAATTTAAAACGGGTTCAAAAGAAAACCCAAAAGCAAGGCAGTATCATATGCTCAAAAATTTAAAAAAATACAACATAAGTTAAAAAAGTAAATGAGTGGAAATGTGTTTATTAGTGATTAGGGTATGCTGTGAGGAGCTGGGAGTGAATTATTTACCATAGTGTTGGTTAAAACGTTAAGAAGCTCTCTGTACTAATCCCCAAGTTAAAGTGTCAAGTGGGTGAGTGTCAAGTGACGCTCATAGTGTGTCACATATTAATTTAGCCTTAATTCTGAGCCTTTGATTAGTTAAATCCAAAACCAATTGGGTGTCAAGTGGAATGAGTCAAACAAAGAAGGTGTCAAGTTTCAGTTTTTTATAAATTACATATGAAATCTCTTAATAAATTGGGCTTAATTTATATGGCACCACTTAATCCAAAAACCCAGGAATGACATAATGTAAAACAAGTGGGGTATTTGATTAAAGTCTATGCCACTAAATCCAGTATAGTGGTGCTTGAGAGCCTAATAAACAACTATGGACACTAATAATAAAAATATAATAGTAAATAATAAATTTTATATAAGTGCATATGTATTTTATTAATATAATTAAAATTTGGCTTAAAAAGTGTCAAACTGGTCACTTTTTGGTTTAGAGTGTTGAACACAGGGTTTTTAATTTCTATTAGTAAATTTACTTATAAATTGCCCCTTAAATTGGTATTTTAGATAACAAAATTATTAAATGAAGTTGAGTTCAAGTAAATTTAACCTTGATTTTTGGATTTGAACCCCTAAATTACTATTAAAAATTAGCTTAAAATTGGTTAAGCCAAAAATGCTAATAGATTCACATATGCAGCACTCAACTCCCTGGTACTAAATAAAGTGTCAAGTACCAGGGAGTCAATTAACAGGGAGTTGAACTTACCACAGTTGCCCAACCTACAGGAAGCTTCCCCCTTTGTGGACTTCTCAGAGTTGGGCCTACCCTGTGAGCAGCCAAAAGTTCTGTCAGTCATCAGCTGTGAATTTCTATCAGGCCTCTCCAAAGAGCAAAAGGACCTAGCTATGGATATCTTTGCTCAATACAGGAATGTGTCTGCTAAAGATGACTATGACCTTGGGAAGGCAGCAGACATAGCACATCACATTGATATCCAGGATAGCCCCCAATTTGATCTAGACCAATACAATGTAGCCAAGCCAATCATGCTGTGACCAACAAAGAGCTCCAGAAACTACTGGGTACTGGACTCCTGGTCATCAGCAAGAGTCCTTGGGCTGCCCCCTACTTATTGACAAGAAGAAGGACAGTAGTAATCAAGTGGTGATTGACTACCGCCGTCTGAATGCAGTCACCAACAAGGACTCCTACCCACTTCCTTGCATTGATGATACACTGGATCAACTGGGAGGTGCCAAGTTATTTAGTGCAATGGACTTTATCAGTGGGTATTGACAGATTGACCTGAATCCTGCTGACCAAGAGAAATGCGCCATCATTACCAACCAAGGGCTTTTCCAACCCACAAGGATGCCCCAAGGCCTATCCAATGTGCCGGCCACCTTCCAGAGAGCCATGGATGCAGTGATGGGAGATCTCAAGCTCTCCTGTGCCTAATATACCCCAATGACATCAATGTCTTCTCTGGCACCTTTAAAAAACACTTGGCTCATCTGGAGGAGGTTTTCAAGCAGCTCTTAGCTGCCAATCTAAAGTTGAAGCCACACAAGTGCAACTTCTTCAAGGAGCACCTTGAGTTCTTGGGGTTCATCATTAGCCAATATGGACTCCAGCCTATACCACTGAAGGTGGAAGCCATTGAGAAAATGCAGAGCCTAACCAATAAGCGGGACATGCAGGTCTTCCTGGGGATGGTTGGGTACTACTGTTGTTTCATCCCCAACTTTGCATCCCTGGGTGACCCCCTTTTCCAGCTTCTCTGTGCTGATAAGAAATTCTTCTGGAGCCCAGCGTGCCAATCTTCCTTCAATGTTCTCAGGGGAACACTGACTGCAGCCCCTGTACGAGCCTACCCTGACTTTGCCAAGCCATTTGTAGTTCATAAAGATGCTAGCCTGACTGCAATTGGGGGTGTCTTCTCCCAACTGGACTCTGAAGGACTCAAACACCCTATTGGATACTGCTTGTGTACGCTTAATGTTTACAAGAGGAACTACACTGTCACAGAGCGTGAGTGCTTGGCAGTGATTTACTCCTACCAATAATTCAGGGTGTACATTAATGGAGTACACTTCACAGTTGTCACATACCATGCTTCCTTGCAATGACTGAAGACACTGAAGGATCCCAAAGATTGGCTAGCATGTTGGGCCATCAAGCTACAGGCATACAACTACAAAATCATTCACCAAGCCAGCACAATCCACCAAAATTCTGACTTCCTCTCCCATCTGCCTACTGTTGCCTTAGTCTCCCCCATGGCCAACATTCTCTATGATAAACTTACAGAGAACCATTCTTTGTGGGGGAGGAACTAGCAGAAATACATAAGCCATTAAAGAAGCTAGCTGTTAATACCAAGGTCTCCAAGGGACAGCTCCTAAAGCTTTGTGGGGATTTATGACTTCCTTATATATATACATATCTGCACATGGACTCAGTGGTAGCTGCAAACAAGACTACTGGGCACAGTGGTATTCAGAAGACACTAGCAACGCTACAACAACATTGCTTCTAGGAAGGAATGCATACAGATGTGGTGGAGACTTTAGCATCTTGCCACAACTGTAACATTGAGCACCCTAAGGTAGCCAAGTTCCAGCACAAACTAGCCTGACTGGGGTTTGCCTTTCATACAGTGGCTATTGACGTAGTGGGTCCCTTGCCAGTCACAAACAGCAAGAACAAGTTCATTATTGTAGCTGTGGATCACCTGACCAAATGGGTAGAGGCTAAGGCTATCCCTAACCAGTCCGCCCTGACCACTGCTACGTTCAGACTGGAGAACATAATATACAAGCATGGTTGTCCCCAAGTACGGTTGACAGAAAATGGTACCAACTTTATCAGCTATATGATTCCCTGCCTGGATCAACTGATGAGAATACATAGTACGCTATCTACTCCCTATCATCCACAGACCAATGGTATGAAAGAACGCACAAATAAAAGCCTGGTACAGATAATATGGAAGCTTAGTCATCAACAAGAGACAAAATGAGATACCTTTCTGCCAACTGCAACCTTGACGTACAATATTGGTTATCATTGGGCCACAGGGAAACCACACTTCCAGCTACTCTACAGGCAATAACCAGGTCCACACCTTTGCTATACTTGTTGATAAAACCTAGCCTGGCAGTATCCCTGGACACCTACCTCAATAAGCTGGTACAGACATTGATACAGCTACAATCTGAAACCTACACAGTTAACCTTAACCACAAACTCCAAGACCTTGACCAAACCATGGCCAAGTGTCCTCCCTACAGTCCTATGTGGTTGGAGATGAGGCCTACTTATTCAGCAACAGAGGTTACAGGTGAGAGTCTAAACTTGCCTCTCTCTGGCAAGGTCCTGATCAAGTCATCCAAAAAACTGGCCCCAACTCATATACATTGAAGGAGCCAGTTTCTGGGCAATTGATTATTAGAGTGCATGCACAATATATGTGTGCTGCTCCTAGTAGTCAAGAGTAAGCCCCAATGAGGACAACAACCCAAAAAAAGAAGGACTAATGAAAAAAATCCATAGGTTGTTGCCCAGTTTACAAAAACCAAAGAATCTATAAGAAAAAGAAATTGGAAGACCTTTATTGTTGAAATGCCAGGCCTTGCATATACCGGACCAATTAAACCAAGGCCTGAATTATGGCCAAGTAACAAATCTGGTTTCCAGAGGACCCACAAAGCCGATGCCCAAGGATGGGACATTGAAGACCCATTAAGCACTGCACACAATTGATTCCCACAGCAACAGAGAAGGACACACCAAGGAAGAGACAATCCCACAGAAGGGATTACCAGAGCACATACTCATCTGGAGTCTTCCCACCTAGACAGTAGTACACCCCAAGTTGCTGACTACAGAAAGCAAAACTCTGGAGATGATCCTCCAAGTACTCCTCCACCTGTTGCATGGGAAATTGCCATTGAATCAAATTGCCCTCCTCTAACTTTAGCTGAGTAAGGACTAGCGGCTGATGAAGAGCCAAGAACAATGTGAGAGATGGGGACCAAACTAACTAAGTTTGGCTCCCATCCTTGAGGGGGGATCCACCAGGACATCATCCAGTACAGGGCTGGCATGGCCGCTCAAAGGGGCGTCCATAGGGAGGACGCGGCAGATACCCAAGGAAAGTAGGAGTCCAAGCCCATCAAAAACATTCTGCTAAGTAACCAGGATGCACATTTGGGAGTGAGCTCTGGGGTGCCCAAGCCTTCCTCTGAAACCAGGAAAAGTGGGTCCTCAGAGGGGAGGAGCGTAGGGTAGGCCAGACTGGGGGGGAAGCAGAGGCTGTCTTGATGGCAGGGAACTCTAGGTCATTTCAAGTTAGACTCCTCACCACGTTCTCACTGGTGGCGTATATGTCCTGAGCACGTGTGGGGATATCCTCAAAAATATGCATGAACTGATTGGGGTTGGTGCCAACATGGAGGAAGAATTGGAGATACGGCCCCAAAGATCTGGAGAGGTAGACCAAATCATTAACAGAGCTGGTGCCAAAGTAAAAACAACAAATTTTACCAGGGCCACTAGCATTTTTAGAGTCTGAAGGTGGAGCTCAACAAAATTGCAGGTAGTTTTGAAAATTTCAAGTTCCATCTCAAACCAGGGGACTCTATGACATCAGGAATAAACAGGGAACAGCAACTGTGGACCAAAGGATTCAAAAGTGTATCAAAAAGCTTTATTGAAGCGTATAGGGAAGCTTTACTAAAGCGTATATGAAGTCTGCGCGCAATCAAAAGCAAAAACAAGTGAAAAATCTTCCTTATAATAGATAAATATATTAAATTCACTACTAATCCTTAGAATTGAGTTGTTTTCTTCAAAGCAAAAGAGGTAAGCTTTAACTTTGACGCTGACAACGTTGATAGGGACTTCAAAGGGCAGCAAAAGGGCCCAGAAGAGAAGGGGAAGGTAAGGAAAAGGAAACCTTTTACTGAAAATCTTAGAGAAATCAAAGGGTCAATAAAAGACCCAAAATAACTACTTAAGTTTGAAGCGTAAAGCTTTAAACTTTATTTGTAAGAATGAGCAAGCAGGGGATCAAAGTCCCCTGTCTTGCTTTAAGGAAAGGTCATTAAAATCAGAAGGTCAGGTGACCTCAGCCAGTCATTTGATTGGGTGAGATAGAATTTTTGTTAATAATTTCAGGGAGTTTGGATGGTTTATCATCAATTTTTGACCCAACCTCTGATTGGATAGTGCCTAAAAACACTTCTGAATGTCATCAATTCCAGTTAAGTTGGGATTTAATGATTTGGCAGTAGCGCGACCTGATTGCTTAGACCTAATTGATTTTAAATGTGGTTGAGCCCAAGCCAGAAATAGTCCAAATTAATCAGGGATTCCTCCCGAGTGGGGACAGAATCTGAAGCACTATTATTAACCACTTGAGAAGGGTATGCCAAAACAAATCTCTCATCAATTGTGTGGGCTAAATCTTCAAGGGAATTGAGGGGCTTGGCTGGCTTCTGAGCAGATTTTTTGTGCGGCGCGGGAAGATTGTCCTATCCAGGGCTAAAGGGGGGAGTGGCTTTACAAAAAGGCTGTCATTAAGGGATCAGTTCCCTTCAAAGGCACAGTAGGAATTGAATCCCACCAAAACTTGGCCAAAAAGTCTAAGTACTGGCCATCCATGTCCACCATGGGTAATTGTCAGGAACCCATCTGCTTGGAAACATACCACCCAAAAGGTGTATGGCCGTGGATGGGTTCAACCCTGTGATTAGAGAACCAATTGGAACAGAGACCATCCCCATATGGAACAGTTCTCCAATAAGACAATATTGACCCAGAAGGGGATTGAACCTTCCCAACATGAAGTAAGCTCCAAGATAACTTAGAAGGAAAACAGAAGCCAAGGGATGAAATAAGGAAGGAGTGGGCGGACTGGCCCCCATGACCTGTGGTTCCTCTGTGATGGGGGATTCTATGATAATGGAGTGGTGGTGTACCATAAACCTGGTATCACTTGGCGCCATGACTTTTCAAGGTAATGAGGAGAAGATGAACCATAATTGGCTCTGGTTCCAAGAGATACACTTGCAGTAAAGGACTGGACAAGGAGCAATCAAACCAACCATTTATACCCAAATGGTCCCCATTAGGAAGACTTGGGTAATATCATGATGTTGGATTTCAGGACTAAGAGAGCAAGCAAGAATGAATAAACTGATGTAATGGAAATTGATTTTATTAACTGAACAATCATAAACTGACAGATGGAGCCTTTTATAGGCTGTTAAGAGCTGTTTAAATTGTAGTTTCAAAATAGGAGTTGGAATAATGTTGGGGAAAACTTGGCAGGAGAAGCTTGGAACTGGCTTTGCAATTAAAAATACAATTATAAGTATTTTTTAAAAACCAATTAGCCCTGCTAGACCTCCCCAAACAGCTAGGTATCATTTTCCCCAGCTGTTTGAGAGGTCACAGCTTGGGAAACCTTCTGGTGGTTGAACAAACCACCAGAAGGAGAGGCTCTGTTATTTGGGTTAACCAAAAAAACTACAGAGCCTCATTTTTGCTTATCAAAACCACCTTTTGAAGTGAACTCAAAATTGAGAAGTCCTGCCTCAGTTGTAGCATCTGATTGGCTGCAGCCAGCATTCTCAAGCAATATTAAAGGTAAGTTCAAAGTCAAATTATTAACGTTATCTAGGTGATAAAACGTTAAACAAGAGGGCCCAGGTTCAATCCCTGTGTTGGCCAAGGGAATGGTCTCTGGGCTTGACCCAAGGTTATTCAAAGGTAATTCAGAACTGATATTACATACTAATAAACCATTTTTAGGGCCTGGAAAAAGCTCCAAATTAGGAGAAGGAATTTTAGAACCTGGATTGATAAAAATTTCCTTGTTGTTGTCAGGAAAGATAGCAAAGACATTCCTGATACTACCCTCACCTAGGGAAGGCTCTCCCTGAGAATGAAACCTGGTTAGGACCTGTTCACAGTTAGCGAGGTTCTCCGCAGGTTCCCAGGAATTTGACTCCTCTCCATAATTCAGCCATTTGACCAAGTATTGCACTTTATCCTTGACTAAACAATGTGCAATGATGTCCTCTACCTCCCATTCAAAGGTGTTTGAGACAATCTGCGGGTTGGGGTTCCATCCTGACAGGGCACCAGGGTTGCCCTCAAAGGGAGTAAGTAAATCCTTGTGGAATTCATCATGTAAACTGGAACCAGCTGGTAGCTCAAGTCAATAGTTCAGGCTGGAGAGGCATTCCAGGACTTTGAGGGGACCAATATTCTTGGGACCCAGTTTCTTGCTTGGAATCTTCAACTTAAGCTTACAGGCATTGAGGTAGACGTAAGACCCCACAGGATATTCCTTTGTTGGTGAACGGTGACAATCAGCATATTTCTTGTATTTAGACCTGGCCTTGGTGAGGAACTCAATAAGATTGGAGTGTACTTCCTTCATCCTGTTGGCTATTTCATCAGCTTGAGGGAGGGCTGATTCCTTGAGATCAGAGGGGAAGGACTCCAAGTCAAACCCAAAGTTGGCAAAGAAGGGAGACATACCAATTGAGCTATGGTGTGCAGTGTTATAACATAACTGGGCTAGATGGCAATAGTGGACCCAATTTTCCTGTTGTGATTTTATGTAATGTTGCAAGTATCCATCCAGTACTTGATTCATGCACTTGGTTTGCCCATCTGTTTGAGGGTGAAAAGAAGTGGATAAGTTCACCATCACCCCCATCTGGTCCATTAGAGCCTTCCAGAAACGGGAGGTGAATTAGACACCTCAATCTGAGACAATGTCCTTAGGAAGCCCATGATCACTGACCACCTTGTGGAAGAACATGCTGGCTACTTCCTTTGAGGTGCATGAAGCAAAGGGAATGAAGATGGCATATTTGGTCATGCGGTCTACCACAACCATGATTCCGGTGTTTCCTTCACTCATAGGTAAGTCCACTATGAAGTCCATTGATATGAAAGACTATGGGCAAGAAGGTATGGGTAAGGGGCAGAGGAGTCCCTGGGGCTTAGTGTTGGAAGATTTGTTTCTTCCACAACTGAGACAGTTGGAGATGCAAGTCTTGATGTCCTTCTTCATTCCAGGCCACCAGTATTGACGCCTGAGACGCTTCAAGGTTTTGAGCAACCCCCCATGTCCAGACAAGGAACCCTAATGCATGTGTAGTATTGCCTTGGTTTGAAGTCCCCCTTTGGGTACCACCAAGGCACCTTTGACATATGTTATCCCCTGGTTGTTGATTGTGTTGGTCTTTGGCAAACTTCTTAGCATTCCCTCAAGCTCTTTTTGAAATTGGGAGTGCATCTGTGCTTCCATGATCTCCTGGTCTAAGGAAGTATGTGCCAAAATTTCAATGATGCTGGAAAGGAATTGAGAAGCTGTCAGCACTGATTGATTATTGTGGTCATGGTTTTGTGTAATATTGTCCTTCAGGTCTTTGCGTTGGCTAATAACATCTGGGACTATGTTCATTTTGCCAGGAGTGTATTCAATTGTGAAGTCAAAAGCCAGGAGGTCAATTGCCCATCTGGCAAGGCAAGGTGTTATCTTCCTTTTCTCTGTAAAGTAGAGGAGATTCTTATGGTTGGTCCTGATGATGGTAGCAAACTTATTTCCCTCAATATAACAATGCCAGTGTTTAAGTGAGTTTACATTTGTGTACAACTCCTTCTCATACACATGATAGCTTTGCTCCCAATCCAAGAGCTTATAGGAGTAGAAAGCCACAGGGTGGCTTTCACCATCCTCCCCAAGATGGATCAGTACCTCTCCCAAGGCATAATCCAATGTGTTTGCTTCCAAAAAATTGTCATTCAGGGTTGGGGAAAAGGAGTACTGGGGCAGAGGTGAAAGACTGTTTCAAGCAATCAAAGGATTCCTGGGCAGACTTGGACCAATAAAACGGCACCTTGCTAGAGGTAAGAACAGTGAGAGGTAGAGCAGTGGCTGAGAAATCCTTGATGAATTCCCTACAGAAGTTGATTAGACCAAGGAACCCTCTAAGCTTAGTGAGAGATGTGGGGACAGGCCAGTTCAGGACAGCTTCCACCTTGGAGGGAGCAATTGCAAAGCCTCCTGGCTTGATGGAGTACTCCAAGAACTCAACTTCTGTTGCAAAAAATTTGCATTTAGACAGTTTACAAACAAATTTGACCCTGGTACAAGCGTCCATCACTTCCTTCAAGTGTTCAACATGACTTTCCTTGTCAGGTGAGTAAATGAAGATGTCGCTGAGATATACCACTCTAGTATCTAGAAAGGGGAATAACACTTCATTCATGAGTCCTTGAAAGGCTTCTGGGGCGTTGCTGAGACCAAAGGGCATGACTAGTTATTCATACAGGCCAAAGGGTGTTCTAATGGCTGTTTTCAACTCATCTTCATCAGAAATGCAGATCTGGTTATAGGCGTTTCACAAGTCTAGTTTGGAGAAGATCCGCGCCCCCGTAAGCTTGTCTGTGAGGGTTTCTGCAGCAGGAAGGGGGTTGCAATTCTTGATGGTGATTGAGTTAAGTTTAGCGTAGTCAACCACAGGGCAAAGGGTGCCATCAGACTTTTTAACAAAGAAGATGGGAGAGGAGCAAGAAAAGTTTGATCTACGGATGAACCCTTTGCAAAGGTTTTGTCAAGATACTCCTTGAGTGCAATTCCCTGGGCCCTGTTGGTGGGGTACAATTTTCCCCAAGTTGGTGTGCTACCAGGGATGAGATCAATTCTTAAGTTCAAAGCTTGGTGGGCGGGGAGCTCATTGAAGCTTGATTCACTGAGAAGACCCTCATAATTCTTTAGACTCTCTGGAAGAGAACCCTTGGTGTGCGGGAGTGTCATGATTCCACAGAGGCATGAGTCAGAGAAGGAAGTGTCAAGGTTGATGGGTACCAAGAAAGAATTACCATGGTTGGTAAAATCTATACAATGGGAATCCCAATTGATGTTCATACAGGCTTTCTTGCACCAAGAATAGCCCAAAATCACTGGGCATGTCAGACCTGGAATAGCCAAGAGCTCCAGATGAAATTCAGCGCCCACAATATTGGTTTGAAGAGGTAGCACCAATTTTTGAACTGTTATCTGAGTTTTGTTGGCCAATAACACGGAAGATGGGGTAACTCCTGATATTCCCAGAGAAATTAGCAAGGAGTTGTCAATGAAGTTTCCCATAGCTCCATTATTTAGAAGGGCCAGTGTTGAAAGTTTCCCATGAATTAAGATGATTATCATGGGAAAGCTGGTGTAGGACTTAATGGTGGCTTTATTGGGATCAGAGGCAGCAAGGACTGCAGAAGGATGTTGCTGGACACAGTTCAATGTGAAGCAGTCCTTTGCTTGATGTCCCTTTTTCCCATAATAGAGGCAGCATCCTTTGTCCACGCATCATTTACGCTCGGTCTTGGATAGCTGATATCCACCTCCCTCCTTGGGAACCAACCCTGCTGGGAGGGTATTGGTCCCAAGGATCTTCTTGGAAATGGTGGGTTTGAAAGGATTGGGTTTCCAGGCTGGGAATTGTTTAACTTGGGGGGGGGGGCAACAAAGGATTTCTTGGGTAAGCTTGTTGTAGGTGTTGGGTAGGATATGATGAGCTAAGAAAGCCTTCATGTCTGTAGATAAGCGTTTCTGCAGCATATAACAGCTTTCTTTGTTGTCCATGCCAATGGCTTCCTTGAGACGGGTGAACTACTCAAGGAACTCACTTGTGGCCATCTTGCCCTGATAAAGGCTAGAGATCTGGTCACAAAGTTCCTCTTTAGACAATGCTGGCAAAATTATAGAGTGAAGGAAATCACAAAAGGTAGGGCAATTGTGAAGAAGCTTCTCTCCTTTCAGGATAGACTTGGCATACCATTGTTGGGCCTTCCCTTGTAGCTGCTTGGCTACATGATGTACCTTCTGAGCGTTGGTGCAGAATTGGTCTGGAGATGTGTCAAAGAGGGATTGGGAAAAGGCCAAAAGCATTAGGATTTCATTAGGCTCCATGTCCTCCAACTGGATAGACAAGATGTTGTTCAAGACCACAGTCTGAACCTGGTTTTGAAGTGGCTTTGGATCACCATGTTTGGACTTGGCTTGGTGGTAGGATCTGGTGATAAGAACAGTGGTGGCACAGACCAAGACAAGGTAAAAACCAAGGCCAAGGTTTTAACTAACCCTAGCTGGAATTCCATTTCAACATATTTGGTTTGTTTTGAGGTCCCAAAAAGAGCCTCAAAAATGGGTTCAGTTAAACTGTCAGGAACCCATCTGCTTGGAAACATACCACCCAAAATGTGTATGGCCGTGGATGGGTTCAACCCTGTGATTAGAGAACCAATTGAAACAGAGACCATCCCCATATGGAACAGTTCTCCAATAAGACGGTATCAACCCAGAAGGGGATTGAACCTTCCCAACATGAAGTAAGCTCCAAGATAACTTAGAAGGAAAGCAGAAGCCAAGGGATGAAATAAGGAAGGAGTGGGCAGAATGGCCCCCATGACCTGTAGTTCCTCTGTGATGGGGGGATTCTGCAACAATGGAGTGGCGGTGTACCATACACCTGGTACCACTTGGCGCCACAATTTGTCTAGGTAATTGGGAGGAGGTGAACCAGAATCTGCTCTGGTTCCAAAAGATATGCTTGCAGTAAGGGACTGGACAAGGAGCAACCAAACCAACCATTTATACTCAAATGGTCCCCATTGGGATGACTTGGGTAGCATCATGGTGTTTGATTTCAGGACTGGAGAGCAGGCAAAAGAATAAATCAACTAGGTAAGAAAATTGACTTTGTTAACTGAACAGGTAATAATGCTGAAAATCTAGAGCCTTATATAGGCTGTCATTGATGTCCAATTTGCAGTTTAAAAGGGGAGTTTGGGGATAATGTTGGGGAAACTTGGCAGGAAAATCTTTAACTGGCTTTACAATTAAATTCTGATTAAAATTGTGTTTTTTAAAAACCAATTACCCCTGCTAGACCTCCCCAAACAGCTAGGTATCATTTCCCCCAGATTTTTGAGAGGTCACAGCATGGGGAACCTTCTGGTGGTTGAACAAATCACCAGAAGGAGAGGCTCTGTTGTTTGGGTTAACCAAAACAACTACAGAGCCTTGTTTTTGCTTATTGAAACCACCTTTTGAAGTGAATTCAAAATCAAGAAGTCTTGCCTTGGTTGTATCATCTGGTTGGCTGCAGCCAGCATTCTTGAGTAATATTAAAGGTAAGTTTGAAGTTGAATTATTAACGTTATCTAGATGATAAAACGTTAAACAAGAGGGCCCAGGTTCAATCCCTGTGTTGGCCAAGGGAATGGCCTCTGGGCTTGACCCAAGGTTATTCAAAGGTAATTCAGAACTGATATTAAATACTAATAAACCATTTTTAGGGACTGGAAAAAGCTCCAAATTAGGAGAAGGAATTTTAGAACCTGGATTGATCAAGATTTCCTTGTTGTTGTCAGGAAAGATAGCAAAGACATTCCTGACAGTAATAGCTGGTCTAGAGTCTGCTCTATCACAACTGGAGTCCTTTTGGCTTGAGCTGCCTTGGTTGGAGCCTGTTTTCTCTTAGGAATGACCACCTGAACAGTCTGTTTTTTGGGCTGTGGAGTTCTTAAAGTGTAGGAATGAACCATACTGCTACCTGGGTCCTGTAGGCGCTTTTAAATCCTGTCATCTAATCAAGTGACAGGAAATGTTGCAATGTGCTAGAATGTGATGGATTGATAGACATTAAGTTCAAAGTCAGATTCCAGAACACAATTACACATAGGCAATTGCTCGACCAATTGATCAAGAACTAGTGGATTCAAGAGCATTATGGATTCCACTGAAATTCTCTCAGTAATTTGGCAACTCAGAGGTTACACAAAGAGGCAACAAACAAGGCATTTGATTCTGGAATCAAAGCTCCTACTTGGCGCTTGAGTCCAGAAAACTAAATGAAAGTGATGTCAACAATCCAATTGCTCAATTGATCCCTACTTCTGGGTGCAAAATCAATAGTCTATATTGATGTTGATATTTTAATTATGGTATTGATGCCAATCCTGGCCTAATTCCCCAGCCTCCCATCCCACCAATTTCCCCTCTACCAATTTCCCACCTCCCTATATATACTTGGTTTCTATATGAAATAAACATAAGTTTTTATCCTTATATATTGTTCACTCCACTTTGGTTTTACTACCCTGCATTCAGGTATAATAATTAAAAAGTTACCAGGGCTAATTCTTTTTAGCTATACTTGACAGTCACAACATACAACAAATACTAACAGTGGTTTGTTTGTTCCCATAGACAATTTCATACAGGGTTTTTATGTATTGTGATGCCAGGATTTTGGGATATTGACTAATTAAAAGATTCAATAAATTAACACAGATCATATGTCAATCACTCTTAGTAATAGTTTCAACAAAATAATGTGGGCTTTAAACTGTGGGAGAGCAAATCAACAACCAAATCAGGTCCTTGAATCAACAAATTTATGCATTGTAATTAATGAATGGAAAAAGCAATTACTGCTCATTAATTAGTTCCCTTCTGCAAGCACTTCAATATGCTTCTCATAATAATTGCTATTATAAACTTTAGTTATATCCTAGAAAAAGGGCCATCATCTGCATTACATCTAGAAGAGTCCATCATAGACTGGACTGCCAGGCCAAACACTCTAAGATAAAAGGCTCTGAGCCTATTGCATTAGAGTAGCTCTGATTAGATATATTTTATTGTAAAAATCACCT
Organism: Entomophthora muscae; assembly: GCA_014839935.2. NCBI lineage: Eukaryota > Fungi > Entomophthoromycota > Entomophthoromycetes > Entomophthorales > Entomophthoraceae > Entomophthora > Entomophthora muscae. The sequence goes on along the minus strand of QTSX02002329.1, from coordinate 94,455 downwards.
CTGCAAACCAGTAGCCATTCAATGGCTTGCCAGCCCTTAAGTGTGGCCCAGGTAGACAACTACTTGCTCAAGTTGAGGGATAGTTGTACAGTTTCAGAAAGGATACTGAGCTGTTGAAGTTGTCAAGCAAGCTTTCTTCAAAAATCACATACACCCAAGGTTGAGCCCCCTGCTTTGAATCTCTGAAGCTACTGCATTATCTTTTTAGTGCTGTGTGCTATCTTAGATAAATGTAGGTAGCTGTCAGGAATCCAGTCTTGGGCGGCGGCCTGTCATTTTCAGGGGTAACTTGGGCCAGGTTTTTTGCAGGCAATGCCCACCACAAGAGGGGAGCTAACTTTAAAAGGTAGGAGGCCAACTTCCTCACCCAAGACCATGGGCCAGCAGCTGGGATTATAGTGTCAATCACCCCTGTGAGGGTGATGTACACAATCCTAAACAGCTTGTCAGAATGGTTGGCTGGGAGGTTGGGCAAGGAAGCAGGCATAGGTTTTGGGGTCACAGGCGGTTCCATGGACAGGTTGTAAGCAGGGATATAGTTGAATTTCCCTCTGAAAAACTTGGGTGTTGAAAATATCCACGGGCCTTGTTGGTTGTATCTAACTGCAGATTGTATGCAGGCCAGGGGATCAAGTTTGAGTATCTTTTCTGGGGTGTATTCCTTGTATTCAGACTTCAGAGGGTAGTCAGTAAAGTGGACAGGTCCAAAGGATACACCAGGAGGACAGAAAACAGCAGGCAGTGGGGCAGGCGGGCCAGGAGATCTCAAACTGAATTGGTAGACAGCAAATACAAAATAAGGCAATAGCTGTATGAGCCAAATTAACATAACCTTTATTCAAAAATGGCAATAAGTTTGGAGCGCGGGGTCTTTGGGTCTATAAAGTACCCCACCCCCAAACTTAACATTTTTTATGGGGGGGTTCATCAAGGCATTGGGAAGGGCAGGGCCAGGAGAAATGGGTGCTTGGGTCCAAAGGCAGCAAAATGGCACTTGGCCCAGGAGTTCTTTCATTGGTCAAGAATCTTGATTTGGCTACCTGATTATCTTGTTTTAGTGTCAAGGGCATGGGACCGGGCTTCAGGCCCGTGCCTCTTTCCTGGTTTGGCTCTTGATTGGTTTCTGGTGTAGACTTTGAGTTTATGAAATGAATAGTTGCCAAATCAGTGTCTCCATTAGGCGCTGTGATTAATCCTCCATTTGGCAAGATGGTTTATTTGGTTTGGCTCTTTTTACCGCATGGGTCAACCTTCTCAATATCAGCTTGTGGGGATATGATCCCAGAAAAACGCAGGCAGGCAGTCCTGCAGTCCATAAGCCCAGCGGCCCAAAGGAATTCAGGGTCAGGGTTCAATTCCTGCTCCCGGGCCCAGGTTTCCAGAAAGGAAGAATTGTCAATCCTGACAGTAGCCAAGACAACATAAATGTCAGTTGTCTAATAGAGTTAATCTTCTGAATCATTTTCCTAGTTCAAATCTAATTGAGTGGATAGCAAAAGATCATACTGTTACCATACAGCATTATTCCCTATAGTAAAATATAGAGACAACAACTTATGAACCTATATCCAGGAGTAGGAAGAAGCATCCCAAATCCTTTGCGCCTTGGACCCTGTCAGACTTACTACTTCTGATGACAACATATTTTACAACTGCAAATTATGCCAAAGTCACAGGGTCTCTGTCAGGGCCCAGAATGCCCTGGACAATCAGCTGGCCTTCCTAGAGGCCAAACAACCCACAGCCTGGAAATCATTACCAACTGTCTCCCAGAGTGAAAATTCCCTCTTTTGAATAACAAATGGCCTGGGATTTGAGAGGCACATGAGCCTCAAATCTCTGGCTTCAAATATTTTATAAATTTGGCCCACTTAACTATCAGGAAATGATACATTGGGAGCGCAATTGTTTGATTGTGTGATTGGGGGCTCAATTGCTCACAGGTTCTATAAATAGCTGTGGCACCTTGACATGCTGCAGCTCAAGCAAGGTTCCTGTTATGATAACCAATTACCATCCATCCCTAAGCTAAAGTACGTGATTCCTGGGAAAACCACTTGTTTGACTGAAAATGATGCCACTCAATCCCTGGTGGCACAAAAGGCTGAACTTTCACCAGTAAGTATAAGTAGTAAGGAGGAAAAGCCCTCCCCATTGTTGACATCATAAAATAAACAAATTTATGCCCAGGACCCATTTTTTTCTTGCAGGAATTATCTATTTTTACTCCAATATAATTATTCTGTTTGCATCTATTTGCTAATCTACTACACAATATAACTGCACCTATCTGTACCCTCCTGGTTTTGCTCCGCCACTACAGTTAGACCACCCTGTGATCTTGACTTGGAGTTCTTTCATCCCCATCACCTGGATCTCCCTTCTGGCCACCCAAGAATGACTTTCTTGCCTATCATGAAGGAGATTCTTACTACTTTCCCCCTTCTCAATGTGCCTCCTGCTCAGGATTTCAGCAAGTTGGGGCTCATTTATATCACATTATTGGGGCTGACCAACAAGGTTGTGCCCCATACTGGGAGTTGGCGTCCCTTAGCTACTTCAGTGATTTACCTGGTCAGAATTGCGCCAATTGTGTACATGGCCTTCCAGGCCCGGCATGCCTCCCCTGTGAGAGTCCAGCCAGACTCTGAAATGGGCTGTGACAATCTATGTACTTTCCTAATGTTAGCAGACTTAGGATATCATCTGGTGGACGATAAAATACCATTATCCGCGGATTTCTGACATGCAGCTTACACAGGTAAAGTAGACCATAAGTGCTATTGGTAAAATATCAGCCCAAAGGCAAGAGCTATTGGCAGATAGTTTACTTAACACCTCTAATATTGAGTCATTTAATCTTTCAACCCTACCGTTTTCATGGGGGTGATAGTGAATCTTGCAGTGTGCTTGATGATATGTTTGGTAAGGTAAACTTTGGTAATGTTGGCAGTGAGTTCTTTTCCTCATTTATGATCAAGAGATCTGGCTTTCCAAACTGTAAATTATTATTTTGCCTATAAACTATCTTGTGTTGTTTCACTTGTCTTTTTGTAGCTTGTGCCACAGGCCATCTTGTTGCATAATCAATGGCTATAATGTTTTTTTTGCTTTTTTATCTCCTGGAATAAGTCTCACAATGTCTATTTCTCATACCTTGAATGATTGGGTTAAAAACAGAGATCATAGGCTTGGGGTTCCTTAAGAAAGCATATTTCTCACACTCTTCATGTCATGGCAGAGTCTCTGCAAAATTCTAAAATTTATGAAATGAGGAATAAAATACCAAATCATCAAAGAATTAAAAAATTACCAAAAATTTTTAAAGTTTAAATTCACAGACAGAAATCTCCAAGCAGAGGCAGAGGGACAATACAGCCAAAGAAAACTAAGGCAGAACAGAAGAATAAAATTGATTGAAAAAATGGTGACTGGATTTTGCAAATACAGAATCTCACAAATTGGTCTCACAATTTCTTCAATTTCAAAATTGGGGGATCTGAAATCAGTGCAGAGGCCATAGAAACTTCAAAATTAAAGTCAAGAACTGCAAGGCACTGCACAGGCACAAAAGCAAGAAGGCTCTTCATCTTTGGGGATAATTCTCTTCAGATTTAAAGGCTTTATATTGGTTTTAACTCTATGGTGTTTATTGAACTACTAAAGTAGTTCTAGGGAGTTGTAAGTCAATATGTGGGTTGGTATTTGGTGATGATGTGGCATGCCTCAATTTTGTCACCAAGCCTCTAGAAGTTACTGAAAATTTTGTTTTATCATAATTAATTTTGGCACCAAAAAACACCAAATTACCTGCTTTTGAGGTTTCCAAGCCTTTTTTGACTCATTTAATGAAATTGGTGAAACCTGCACATGCTTTGCCACACCCCATTTATTTTCAATGGCTTGGTTTAGATTAGCCAGACTCTTTATGGGGGTTTTAGGGCTAGCTGCTTGGGCACTTTCTTCCGTGGTTGCGCAATTCTGGTAAAAATGGCATTACCTATGACACTTCACATCAATTGAGGACTTCTTTAATGTTGTCCAGTATGTTTGACCACCAGTAGCAGGGTTTAAGGGGAAACCTCCAGAATTAACTCATACAGCATGGAACATCCTCCATGTTGAAAATCCACAAAAATATTGTCTTATTTTCAATATTAAATATTTTTTTCTGAATTAAATCATTGACACTAATAATAAAAGCAATGATTTATTTTTATTTTGAGCTTTTAATTAAAATTATAAGAGATAAAGCAATTTTTTTTGAAATTTTCAACATGGAGGATGTTTCATGCTGTATGAGTTAATTCTGGAGGTTATCAGTTTAAGCTACTCATGGATGTTTCTTATACAGTTGTATACTAAGTCTTTATGGTAAAAAATGAGGGTGTTAATCTTTTGTGTTAACAGGATGTAAGGTGAAGTATTTCCACTTGATAGAATGAGATGGAGAGTGCCTATCAGGTTTGGAAATTATGTTCCCTTGAAACCCAGGCCCAAGGACAGGATTCAAACCCTGAATTGCCGCGGGCCGCTGGCCCTAAGGACTGAGGGACCACCTGCCTGTGTTTTCTGGGGTCAAGCCCCTGCAAGCTGAAGCCAAGAATGATGGCCCAAATGATGAAGCAAGACAAGCCAAAGGAAATATTGCACCAAATGAGGGGGGAATCTAGGCACTTAATGGAGGCAATAAAATTCTGACCATTAGCTTCATGATTTTGAAGGCCACACTAGTGGCTAATCAAGAGTCACTCCCAGGAAAAGGCACAAGCCCATGGCCCAACCCCATGAACACAACTTTAGAGCAAGATAATCAAGTAACTGTTGTAACTGTTCTGTTTTAGCAAAGTTACAAGGGGGAAAATGTTTGGAAACTAGATAATATTCTTTATTGAGAGATAAGTATTATATAGTCATTGTGAATTGTGGATAGCAGGAACATGATAGTGTTGATCACACAGTGGGATGGTATAGGGGGTGGCCTGATCCTTGTAATGAGTCAAGCGTCAAAATGAGGTATCCACCATAGAGGATCATCATCTGTTAATGTTGTTGTATTTGGACATTTGAGTTGATTTTCTAGCTTGGCTTTGAGTGACTGGATAATTGGATTGCGGGCCACAAACCTGCTTACTTGGAACCTTGCTGGCGGGTCAAGTCTGCTGTTTTGACACCCCCCAACATAAGGTTGGTCTCCTCTGGGGGCAGGTTGTCAGAGAGGTTGTAAGGAGCCTGGATGCCATACTGGACTAACTGTTGTTTGGTGGCAGGTACTGTTAATTCAGAACCTGAATGTAAAAATACAGGATTTTCAAATCCTTGGTCCAAATTTTGAATCACTTTTATGGGATGGTCTTTTTTTAATTAAATTAAATTCTTTTGTAGCTTTATTTGGATTTTTAAAAATGCGGGAACTCATAGACACTTTGAAAAGTTCAAGTCAAACTGCATATTTCTAATAGACAAAATTAATTAACTGGAATCATATTTGAAGTGTTCAAATCCATCAATCATTTTCATTAAGTTTACTATGTTTTTTGAAATTGCAGGATTGTCAAATCCAAGAACCAAATTTCATACCTTTTGAATGCCACTAGTAAGCTCAGAAATTAATTGCAGGAACTGGAATCCAAATTTAATGTACAGTAAGCACACTAGGAAACACTAACCCAAATTGAGAAGCTCCATCACAACTAAAATCAAATAAAAAACTAAATATTGATAACCTTGTTTAGACATAAGAATTTATTAAACTTTAAAATTATCCAAACCCAGAAAGTATACAGTATTATACACATCAAATCATGAATATATAAAATCTGTTACTATTCAAGGCTAAATCAAGAGAAAACAACTACCCACAACTAAATCAATAAATCCAAATAAATACATATTTAATCTAAAATACATATTTTTATTTTATTTTTATGGACCGTCAGTTGCATTCCCAACCAGCTCCTGCACCAGCCCGCGGGGCAGCCTGTCTACAAGGGCGTCCTAGAGGGTCTAAGATCAGACCTAGAACACAAATTGAAGGGAGTCATGCCAATAAACAGGCCTCTCAAGGTGTCAGCGCCAGCCACCCACCTCCTGCATCCCAGGCCAGGAAAGTAGCCTTAATCCAAGACAGAAGCCACTCTCAAGGCCTGCAACCAAAGTCTCCTACACAAAGGTCATTGGGAATAATGAGGTTACATACACCTCCACTATGTACCCATTTATCATCTGGCCCTACACTCTTGATCCAAGAGTTGCTACTTCCTGCCCCTGCATTTTTGATACCTCATATGAGCCATTGACCACCACCAAAGAGCCATCTGTGCCTGTGCCTTATGCCACCAGTGACAGCGCCAGTGCAACCAAGCGTGATCCCACCTTCTATACAAAGATCTCCATCCCCTGTGTCAAGCCTGCTAGCCAGGATGCTGCTGTACCTGCCAAGGACTGGCGTTGGTTAATGGATAGTGAGCGTGAAGCTCTCCTCAACTGCTTGAACAGGGGAATGGCAGTTTGGGATATTCTGTCCCAATTTGGTATCACTGCCAGATACATTGCCAACATCAACACCAAGTATGTCAACACCAGACAAATTTCAAAATCTACCAAGGCTAAGCGGCAACCCAGCCTACTTCAGCCCACCCATCTCAAGTCAATCAAGCAGTGGGTTACTAAGGATTGCCACCTGGACTTACTTATTTTCCAATCAATGCTTGCCACAGAGTTTGCGCTTTCTGTTTCTAAAACCCTTGTTTACAGAGTAATGGTTGATTTGGGCTTTTCCTGGAAAGTTCTGGGAGTTTTGATGTACAACAGAAACATGAGAGGACCATTGAGGATTGACACATTTATGCCAAGACATATCTGGCCCTAAAGGAGACTGGGAATGTCCAGTTATTCTACATTGACAAATTTTTGTTTTCCTCCTCACTCAGGTCTAGGCATGGGTGGGTTGAGAAGAGGTCCAAGGACGGCGTAGCCCATTGTACAGCTGTCCGTTCCTAGACCTATTCAATGGTAGCGCTTCTTGGTCCTTGCAGGTTGGATCAATACCAGATGATTAATGGCTCCCATAAAAGCGGGATATTTCTTGATTTTTCTGAACTGTCAAGGAGTATCTCTGGATCAATTACCACAGTAAAACCAACATTGTTGTGTTGGATAATGTTGGGCTCCTCAAAGTGGATCTGGTTGTGTCCAAGTCCCCCCATCAATAAAAACAGCAACACCTCCAGCCACCAGCTTACCAATTGTCCAATGAGACTTCTTTTCCTTCTGCCATATTCCCCATTCCTGAATCCAATTGAGAAGGTCTTTGGGTGGATCAAAAATAAGGTGAAGAAAGGCCTCCCTCAGGACACCAAGGATCTCTTTAACATCCTTGAGGTCATCTATTTGCAATGCCACCTAATGTGGTGGTGGCTTTTTACAAGCACTCAGAATCCTTCCTCCCCAAAGCCCTGGCCTCTGAGCCAATCAGATAAAAGGGTGCTCTGGGTTTTATTTATTTTTATTTTTATCTATTTTGTTTTTAATGGGTCTTGAAAATAATAATAATGTTATAGTTACATGACATTTGATTGTATTATAGACATATAAAAATATGTAGAAAAGGTAAGTAAAATTAATTATACTAGGTAAGAAGACACATATTTTTATTATAATGTACTGAATATTATATTGACTTGTGCACTAAAAAATAAATAAATTAAAAAATATAGAAATAGATTAAATTTATTTAAAAATTATAAATCCTTGTTGGTACTTTGGCTTTGTTAAGCCACAAATTGGACCTTGTAGGTCATCATCTGATCCTTATTATTTCAGTGCCACTATAGCCACATGACACAACCACCAATGATTTTTATGTATTGCTTACTAATTAGTACTTAGGACGCAGGTCAAGAATATCAAATATATTTATCAAATCATATTACAAGGGAAAGGTAATTCAAGTTCTAAACAATCACTTGTTTAGAATATAAGTGGAGCGGGCCACATGATGCAAATAAATTCAATTCTTGTTGTTTTCATATGTAATAAATGAAACTGTAGCAACAAGCTAGTAAATAAAAACATTTTTAACTTAGTTTTTATTATTTGACGTGGTTGCAACTATAACTAATGTCTTTTAATAGATTTAGATATATTACTATTATAATCTACCTATTAAAATTTAAAACAATCTTAATATATTAAAAGTAAAATTATAATTATAAATCTAAAATTTTATCTATTAAAGTTTAAATATTAAAAATTTAAATATTTTTTTAAATATTAAAATAATCTATTAAAGTTTAAATATTAAAAATTTAAATATTTTTTCAAATAAAAATTATATATTAAAGTTTTAATGTTTTTATTTAATTGTTAATTGTTTGATATTTAAATTTTAATAAATAAAATATGGAATATTAAAATTTAGATATTTAAAATTAAATTTTACTATTAAAATTATAATATTGTTGAGGGTCTGGATGTACAAGTATTTTGACTATTGCCATCACACCTAACATCCAGTCATTGCATGATTTGGTGCCTTTCCAATATACTATTTGACATACCAGAAATGGTAACAAACCAATATCACATGACTGTCCAAGTATCCAGCAACTCAAACCCATTCAGCACATGATCAGCCCCTGGGTTTGATCCAACTAAAATCCCTGCCACAGCTAAAGCTATATAAGTCTAAAGTCTTATCCAATAAAATATACTTCTTCTCTTCCTAATTCTATATTCAAAGCTTCCCCAAAAGGCGCACCTTATCACTGGTAGCACTACAGTTTTCAACCATGCCAATGAAAGAGAAAATGACTGAACAGAACCTGCCCACCTTTGCCCACGTACTCAACCAGACCACATCTCAAGATACCTGGAAAACGTTCTTCTGCGCCCACAACATCAATGAAGATATTCCTAGTTGATGCACTGTATTCAAAGGACTGGTCATGCCCAAAGCATGTGCTAAGATAATTTAATACAGTTGCTCTCTACAACCACAAACAAACACATAACTGCCTATTGCAGGCGGAGTCACCAACACCTAGTACATTGGTGTCAACAAGTTCTTTGGTAAAAACAAAGAAAACGTCATCAACTGGCTAGACCACTCAGCCGCAAAACTCCCCGCCAGCCGCATTCCCCACAAAAAATGGGTCCAAGAAGCCAGCAAGCGCCTATACAAGGCTGCAGCTAACTGGTTTGCCACCTGGGTTACCTCATGAACTGACAACCAGCTTGACAACTGGGAAGAGTTCAAAGCTGACATCACCCACAATTTCCACGTCACTGAATCTCTCCAAGACATTGCAATACAGCTCAGTGATCTTCCTCAGAAGACCACTATCACAGCTTATGCCAATGAATTTGAGGAAATATGCCGTAAAATTCAAACCCCAGCACAAGCTGACAACGTACACACTGGAGCTGCATTCATCAATAGAATGAAACCCTCTGTTGCTGCCCTCATCCACCCAGAGGCTAACACCTCCATGCCTGTGCTCATTGCAGAAGCCAAACACGCGGAAAAACGCGCAAACATGGAATATGCTGCACGCAATGGGAACTGCATCTCAAACAGCAATGGCAGAGACAACTCTAATGGCAACAAGCGCCAGAACACTAATCATAGCAACGACAACTCCAATTGTAACAATGGTAATTAAATAAAAGTGCAAACTGCTCCCGTCCCAAGAAAGAGGACACTGCCAAAGTTAACAACGCTGAAGTAGCAACCTGCTATGAATCTGACCCCACATTCTCTGACCTCAAAGGTCTCAAAACAGAGGAACAGGGAAAAGAGGAAGGGGAACAGGCCTAAGTGCCCCTGTCTCCCCCCAACACAACAAGAAGAAGTACCAAGATACAAACTTTGCTGCTCGCATCCCACGTGTCCCACAATCCCCCATTTTTATGAACATAAAAATTAAAGATCACTCACAACTTCTTGTCTATCTATGCACTTACAAATATCATACACATAAAATTTTATTTGACTCTGGTGCACAACACACTATGGTTAGCAACCCTTTTGTAACCAAGTACAAAACACCAGTTGTCAAGTCTAACTTCCAATACGCCAGAAAGGCAGATAAATCAAAGGTTCTACTCAAAGGCACAACAACTTTCTTCAGAATTGACCTCCAAGGCATACAAACGTCCATCAAAGGACTTGTCATGAACAACATAAACTATGACAATGTAGCAGGCATGAACCGGTTCACCTGAGTGAATCCCAGTGTATGTTGGAAAACAAAAACCATGACAATAAAACGCAATGGAGTCAATTTCAACATTCTCAAAGAACCCAACAACCTCATTCTAAGAGACACAGTATTTGTCCAAGTCATAAATCAAGATGAATCTGAACATCTAACCAAAGACAGTACCCTCCACATAATGAGGTACTCCAAATTTAATAATATACAAACACAAAATATCCAATGCCCAGAACTTGCGGCACTCCTAAATGAATACGCCCATGTATTCAAGGAAGAACTCACAGAGTTACCCCCCAAACGGGAGGTCAAACATGGCATTAACTTATGCAAAGCCATGCCCAAACCTGCACCACTCTACAGACTCTCTCCCATGGAGACCCAAACACTTAAAGCCCACATCAAGGACAACCTAGCCAAAGGATTCATTTGTCTGTCTGAATCCCTGTGGGGGGCAGCGGTTTTCATTGTAAAGAAGAAAGAAGGATCTCTTTGCTTAGTTAATGACTACAGAGCACTAAATGCAAGTACAGTAAAAAATAAATACCCACTTCCCCTTATAGAAGACCTATTTACAAGGCTCTCCAGAGAAAAAAATTTCTCAAAAATTGACCTCACATCTGGTTATAGCCAAGTTGAAGTTAAAGAGAAAGACATACCAAAGACTGCGTTCCGCAAGCAATTTGGGTTGTTTGAATGTAAAGTAATGAATTTTGGGATGACAAACGCCCCAGCAACATTTGTCACCATGATGAACCAGGCACTAAATGGACTCTTGAACACATTATGTTACCTTGACAACATCATCATATTTTCAAAAACAAAAGAGGAACACCTCACGCATGTCTGCAAGACACTCAATCAACTCGCAAAGCACAAGCTATACGCTAAGCCTAGTAAGTGCCAAAAATAGAAAATGAACTCCTGTTCTTGGGCCACATTGTCTCTGATGGTGGCATCAAAGCAGACCCAGATAAAATAAAAGCCATAAATAACATGCAACGCCCCACCTCCATGAAACAAGTAAGATGCTTTCTTGGTATGATAGCTTACCTAAGGAAGTACATCAAAGACTGTGGAAAACTAACCACACCAATCAACGACCTAACTAAATTTAATGCCAAAAAGAAATCCATCTGGACTCCAGAATGCAAAAAGAATTTCCAACTATTAAAACAAGCTTTGATCAAAGCACCAATCTTGCAATACCCTAATAACAACAGGTGCTACAAGCTTGAGTCAGACGCTAGTGACACCGCCATTGGCGCAGTCATACGCATCCGCCATCCAGGGCAGCAAGACTTCATGCCAGTATGTTACAAAAGCAGAAAACTAACCAACACTGAGCAGAGATACCCAATACACAATAAAGAATTTCTAGCTCTATATCACGCATGCAAGAAATGGAGATGTTATCTCAAAGGACACTTAAACGTCCAAGTGCTAACTGACCACAAATCCTTAATCTATTTCAAAACTCAGAACGCACTCACAGGGCGCCAAGCCAAATGGATGTCCTTGCTGGAACAGCTTAACCTGGACATCCAATACAAAAAGAGGGCAGAGCTGGTCACAGCCAATGCTTTCTCTAGGCTAAGCCAGCCAAGAGAGGATCACTATGACCACCTGGACCCTGACTGGCCCAACCTATACAACACTGAGTACAAGACAAAAGGAAAGGATCCCTCCACACACCAACTAACCCATGATACACTGGTAAGGAAAGAAAAATATTTCCACACATCAAATGACACATTATACTGAATCATCAAGGATAAAAACATTCTATACATTCCACTTGCACAAAGAGTTGACACTATACTAAGACACCACTGTCTGCTAGGACACACAAAGGCTAACAACATATATCTCACATTAAAAGAGATAGTATTGTGGCCCAACCTGAAGCAAGACATAATCAATGTTCTAAAGAAGTGCACAGTGTGTGAAAAATACACCAGCACCAAGGCGCCACATCCAACAGTCAACCCAGTACCTGACCCCAAACCATTTAAGGTTTGGGGACTGGACGTAGTGGGACCCTTCCTGGAAACCAGAAAAAATAAATGTTTCCTAATTGTAGCCATCAACTTTGCCACACGTTGGCCCATCTTCTGGGCAACAAAAGATCACAAGGTGGAAAAAATAAATTGATTCATCAATAAAGCAATCATAGCAGACTACAGCACTCCAGACTACATCATAACAGATGGAGCAAAAGAGCTAACAGGCCACGTATTAAACAGCAATCCAAAAACAAAGAACATCAAACACTCCACAGCCTTGTCCTATAGGCCACAGGCCAATGGCAGAGTTGAATGCATGAACAGCAGCCTCATCAAAACCCTGGAGAAAATAATGGATGGCAAAGCCAAAGACACATGGCCACTCTATGTGAAACATGCATTACTAGTATCCCAGGTTTGTACCAATCAAGGGACAGGCTATTTACCGTTTGAGCTAACATACAGGTACAAGCCAGAAATAGTCACCTGCAACAACCAACCATATGTGAAGATCCCCCTGGGGAAACCTCCCACAGTAGAACAGAAACCAGCTCTACTACACATACGCCTCAGAGCCAAACTGGCAGAAACAAAGAGACTCAAAACCCAAAAGGTAACCTCAAAAGAAGACCCACTCCCCATCAACTCCCCTGTCTGGGTTCTAGCCGGGAACAGAAAGAAGGTAGACTCAGTACACAGAGGACCAGGAAGAATCATCAGATACTGACCAGAAAGGAACACCTACCTGGTTAAGTTTCAGGGTTCCAAAGAGCCCATCACCAAAAAATATCACAGATCTCGCCTCCACCTTAGCAAAGGAGAACACTTGACCCAGTTGGTGCCCACTAGTAAACAACTCCAGGAACATCAGGTAGCAGCTGTCAAGACAAAGCCCCCTCCTGATGTACCTGATTAACCCCTTAATGGAGGGGTGTGTTGAGGGTCGTATGTACAAGTATTCTGGCTATTGCCATCATACCTAACATCCAGTCATTGCCCAATTTGGTGCCTTTCCAATATACCATTTGACATACCAGAAATGGCAACAAATCAATATCACATGACTGTCCAGTTATCCAGCAACCCAAACCCATCCAGCACATGATCAGCCCCTGGGTTTGATCCGACTAAAATCCCTGTCACAGCTAAATCTATATAAGTCTAAAGTATTATCCAATAAAATATACTACTTCTCTTCCTAATTCATTATTTGAAGCTTCCCCCAAAGGCGCACCTTATCAATATAACATATTTAAAATTTAAAATTTTAATAATTGAAATAAAATTTTAAAAAAAAAATTTAAGTTGCAAGGGAAGATGATTTATTAGGGGGATGCAATTTGTTAAGGGGGATGCAATTATTTTGGGGTATTATTCCCCAAAATTATATTTTCTGCTAATGTGTCCAATTGGGACCATGTACTCTTCTGTATGTGGTGGACAACTCTGGCGCCAATTGCTAGAGGGGTGGGGCTCAACACCTGGTGGTGGCTGAGTGTCTTATAAAAGGCAATATCAAAAGCAAATTAACAAGGGGTTGGTTCTCTGGAGGTATTGTGTACCTGTACAAGAACACTAACATAAAACAGTTGTATAGGACATGATCTACAGTTTGCTAGCTCTGTGGTGTCTTCATTTATCCAGTGACAGCCAGCAGAAGTCCATTTGAAGGGACACATCCTCTAGCTTCTTCACATTGGCCTTCATAATGCAGTGTAGTACTACCCCAAGGTAAACAGTGGGATGCAGTTGCTGTGAGGTATATTTTTCCATAAATAAGCAGAATTTCTTGTAGATTATCACTAATTGATTTGTATAGGATGTGTTTGAAAATTTGAGTAAAGGAGAGCCGGGCATTTTGGAGACATCCATAACCCACGCCTCTGCAAACAATATGATTAATGGTTTCATTTTATTAACTAAAAATGCATTGCCTGTTTGGTTTGGTTTGATATTGATTCTATTAAATTATTGAATATTGCGGCTTTGATGTTTTCTTGTGAGCTTGAAATTGACTTTTTTTTCAGGTTTATTTCATATGTGTTCATAATTAAAAATGGAAAAAATCAATGGATTCAAATATATTTGTCAAAATTCATGTTGACATTTATTTGGATATCCATCATTCCTTTGAAGTTGATACCTGTGCCTACTTCATAGGCTTCTTTGACCCAGGTTGAGCTTTCTTCTGGCGCTTTGGATTCCCTATTTATTGTTTTTTTGTTGCATATTGATTGATGTTATCTTGTACTATTTTATTTATTTGATTTTTATTTATTTGTTTTACAGGGGCTACCAGTGATTGGTAACCCCTGTAGAACCAACTCAGCGTAAAAGCTGCCACTTCTGTGACCTTGTTCCCATCCCTAGTTATAACTAAAGTAAATACAAATAAAACATAAAAAGACTTAATGATTTTTCCCCTGTGGCCCCCTCAGCCACAGGCGCCCCTTCAGCAAGCTTCATGAGTGTTGGCTACTCTTCATTTGTTTTTCTGGGTTTGATTTTCCTTATTTTCTGTGTTACTTGTGTTTCCTCTTGATTTTCATTAGTTGAATTTTCTTTGTTTTTTGAGGTGCTCCTGCTTTTTGACTGTATTTTTTTCATCTTTTTCCATTTGATTATTTCCCTCTTTTTTGATGTCAGGAAATCCTTATCTATCAGGGTTGACTGATTCATATTCCCATCACTAAAGCTATTGGTTAACAATAGACGGGCCACAGACAGGTTGAGACTCCTATTTTGGAACACAGAGAAACTATATCAAGATTGTTATAGTTTGAACTCAGAAGACATCTGAGACATTCCTGGTCTCAGGTCACAGGCCAATCCAGAAGCTTCTATAATTAGATGCTAGGCATTCTGGAATCCCAAAACAGACACAAACCACCCAACAGAATAAAGGCGGGAAAATACAAACATCCTGTTTCACCAAGAAATGAGACAGAAGACCGCCAGGGCAAATTCTGCACACTAGACCAAAAATAAGATGGGGCCCAGGCTATGGATTTCAACTTAGTTGACTGCAACTAAGTCAAGTGATATCTAGGCTTAAGAGGAGAAATCATCACCCTAGAATATTAACTCATTTCAAAACCTTATTCGGGTTTGGAATCCAACTCTGGGGGTGAAACTAGTAGCTTGGGGATATAGGCTAGCTAGTAATAGTTGTCTGCAACTAAACTCCAGTATGGCTGCTAGCTGCACACTATAAAAAATCCTTGCAAGATCACTTGGAAGGCAGAAGAAAAAATAATAATCATAAACATCACTACTAAGCCAAATATTAGTAGTGTCAAGTACAATAAGAGCATATTATTGTTACTTCAGAATCCTGCCAAACCATCAAAGACAGTGTCATGTTCCAAAGCCCACAGGACTTCCATATTACTTGGTTCAAGCAGCAACAGAACACAGCCTGTTGCAGCACCCATCCACATCAACTGAAAGCACATATGTCTTCATGCAGATCTCCTCATCCCAAAAATGCATAATACAAATAATAAAAACTATATCTCTTCTTCCTTAAGATCCAAAAGTCTTGACAGTTGGTGTTTATTTCCTGCAGGATTTCAGTTCCTTCAATCAGTTTGATATTCTTATTGTTTTCTTTGTCCCCCTGCCAGAACTCCCACAAATTGTAGGCCGTGTTGTTAAACTTCAGACTTGATAGGATTGTTCCCTGGAGATTGAGAAATGCTTCTTTATTCTTTTTGTCTATAATATTTCCTAGTTTATTCAGAGCATCTTCTTTTGACTGGATTAGTGGCTGGCCCTTGTTACCCAGCTTTCCTGTTATTATTTCCCTGATACTTTTTCTATTTCAACAATCTTTTGAGGGTGTGCTTCTAATTTGTTTATCAAGTTATAGATATTAGATATTTTGTTTGAATTACAAAAAAACTGATTTTTATAGTACTACCTTCAACGTGAGAATATTTTTTATCACCTTTAATAAATTAAATATCATAAATGTAAATATTGCATTAAAATATTTCAAATAGACGTCAACTCTTGATATTTTGATATTATTTGCATAGCTCAATTCATTTTATTTAACAAAATTCATTGTATAGTAGTTTTAAAAGCTATGGCAACAACCAAAAATACCTCAGATTTAAACAAAATGATTTCAGATTTGAACAAAATCCAAGTTGCGTGAGATTCAGGATTCAATTAATTTATAAAATTTCAGTTAATAAATGAACTGTCAAACAAAAAATAAAATTTCCCTAGCCCATCATACAAAATTATCTCAAATATCAAGCAGTGTAGTTCAAACCACAAACAAAATGAACTGACACAACACGTGAAATAGATGGATGATGTTCCAGAGTATATTATAATCCAATCAGGATTCATATGAGGCATCAACAGAAGGACTAAAATGAAACAAAATTTGAGCAATCTAGAAGCAAGATTTCACAAGCACAAAACAAATGAACTCACACAAGATGTGTAGTATGAGCAGCCTAAAATAGAAAAATAACAGTTTAACAGCCAATCAACAGCTATCCAATTTAGGAACAGAGGCATTTTATTCATTTTTGTGGCTCCTGAATTGTATGAAAAGGTTTTGAGAACCTTTGAAATATGGACTCAAGATTACAATAAAAATAAATCATTAAATTTTAAAATTTCTACTTTTATTGATTTTATCCTAGGTTTTTTACAATGATTTTTACTATAAATATCTTTGACAGCACAAGCAGCCAAGCCAGCAGCAGCCAAGCCAGCTTCTATGGAGGCAAGGCTCAGAACGTGGAGGCACCTGTTTACACCCAAGCCTTTGTGGTGGGTAACAAGGAGGTTGACCTGTACCTGACCACCAACCCCTATGGCTTTGACTTATTCAGTAGTCACATAGTGTCTAGCTCTGCCCCTTCTCCTGTAACCACCCCCGCACAAGCTGCCTACCAACCAACCAATCAGGATGGCAACCTTTATTTGGAACAACTTCCTGCCACTAGCCAACCTGCCCCCTACAGCCAATCAGGCTTTAGCTCCCACGGTCCAGCGCCCCAAGCAACAAATCATCACCGCCCAAATTCTTCAGGAAATTGTGGCACTGAACCTGAAGGGTCTGTCCTGGGATCAGATAGCCAGCCAATTAAAATTCACCCAGGCTACTGTAATGCAAGAATTCAACAACCTGATGAACAGGGGGAATCTGATTGGGACAGCCAAGAAGCCCAAGAAGGCCCCCAAGTCACAAATATCTGAGGCATACCCAATCATGCTTGACCTCCTCCAGCAGGATCTCAAGCTTCCATTGACCTAGGTCCAGAAGCAACTTGCGCACCATGGCATTTGGGTGTCTGAGTGCATGGTGCAGCTCTGGATGTATGGGAAGGTGGCTTCCATACAGGTTCTTACCAATTTTGCTGGCAACCAATGGGATGGTGCTGAGGATTCCCTGTATGACACTGCCATTGAATCAACCCTGGTCCAATGCCTGACTAGTCTAACTGATGATGTCATGTTCATCTCCTATTACAAGCTATCAATAGCTTTTGATGATTTTGGCAAGCAAGAAAGATCTGCCACTCAAAAAGGAAGGAAGAAGGTCAAGAAGGGGATGTTCATTGGTGCGTTTCTGGCTGTTTCAGCCAAGGGTTTTGTCTAATATCAGAAAACCCCAGATTTTATTGATGGCTACTACTATAGCAACATCC
This sequence comes from Entomophthora muscae, assembly GCA_014839935.2. Taxonomy (NCBI): domain Eukaryota; kingdom Fungi; phylum Entomophthoromycota; class Entomophthoromycetes; order Entomophthorales; family Entomophthoraceae; genus Entomophthora; species Entomophthora muscae. The sequence continues at coordinate 76,557 of QTSX02002329.1, read as the reverse complement.
TTGGTGGATTACTCAACTCCTGGGATGGATCAAATTCCAAGTACCAGGTTTTCTTGAGCCACCAGATGGAGGGTAGCTCCACTGCCCTCAAGGCCATCCAGGGACGCGGGCACCAGGCCTCAGTCTACCCTGCTGGCCATGCAGACACCCATCTGGCTGATGTTGTCTTCTTCAACATGGGATCCACATTACAGGAGTGCCACCCTCAGGCTTTCAACAACCTCTATCTTGGGGTCCTTGACTACAATTTTCTCTTTGGCTGCCAGATGGTGGCTGACTTATTTGCGCAAATGGTTTTCCATGTGAACATGGGCAACCAATTACGTAAGGATAAGCGCCTTCCACTTTGGGCCACTGCCACCTACCAGCCCATCCAGCCAATGATCAATGAAGAATACATCAAGCGTTATATGGCAGCCATCACGTGAAATCCTCCTGCCTCCACCCCCGCCACCAACACCCCTAACCTGCAAGCCCAACCCACCCAATCCCAGACCCCCAGGCCAGTACCGCCTCTATGTCTTCCTTCCTGCGCTATTCTGCCTCCTAGGCATCACTATTTGCCACCCCAATAAACCCCTGTCACCAAACATTTTCTATTTATTTATCTTTTTTTGATCTTCAATTGTTCATGTTCTCTTTGTTTATAGTTGGTTTTATTCTTTATGTTCAGCTATTTCTATAAAATCATATATTTACTATGTCATGTATCTAGATCCAGAACACAGTTATTTTTAGCACTTAAACACATCCCTTGTGAAAATATTAACAACAATTTGGTGATGAGCTAAATTTGAATTAGAAAATTATAGTATTAACTGTTTTTAGATAAAGTTGTTACTGATCCAAATTCAAAACCTTAATGATAAACTTTAAGCCAATCAGGAGTCAAGTGACTAAGTGATTGTTGTGACATAAAGGGACATTCAAATATTCTTTGGTGTATGTGCGCTAATTAATATGATTGGCTAGTTTTTTTCCATTGTATGTCATTGTTGCTGTAGCAAGTTGTTGGTGGACTAGTGCTAACCCAGCAGCTGATTGGGCACTAGTCCATCAACAACTCACCAAAGCAACAATGGCGTACAATAGCAAAACATCCAGCCAATCATATTAATTAGCACACATACACCAAAGAATTATTGAATGACCACTTATGTCATAACAATCACTTTATCACTTGGCTCCTGATTGGCTTAAAGTTTATCATTAAGGTTTTGAATTTGGATCAGTAACAACTTTATCTAAAAACAGTTAACACTATAGTTTTCTAATTCAAATTTAGCTGATCACCAAATTGTTGTTAATATTTTCACAAGGGGCTATGTCAAGCGCCAAAAATAATATGGTAATCAAGGAAACAATGCCAACACAAAGCAAACAACACATATTGAGATGAGCGTAAAACATATACAAAATGGGTAAAAAGATGGGATAATGTAGTAAATGGGAAAACAAAAAGGAATAAACAAAGAGGCAACAGTATCAAAATAATATAAAATTTATTGGGGCAAAAGCTATAAAAACATATGAAAAGGTTAGTAAAAAATCAATGAGAGAATTAGAGAAGCTTCTGAAGGATCTTGACTTGACAATTTCCAAAATCAAAGACATTGACCGCAAGGTCAAAGCCAAAGTCAAGGCTGCTGTTCTTACTGGGGACAAAATTGACAAGGTATCCACAAAGGCCCTAATGACAAAAATGCCAGACACCCCTGAGAAGACCATCAAGTGTCTTCTCAACATCCAGAAGACGGCAGTTGAGGGCCTGCAATTTAAGGCATATAATCTTTCTGCACTGTCTGTCTGGGTTGACAACCCAGAGATTTATGAACATCTTAAACCCGCCAAGTGTGCCAGAGCAGAGAATACTGAATTAACAGTGCAATTGCTTGCGCCAAGAATGGCCAAGCCTGCTGAAGCGGCTGGCAAGGAAGAAACACGTGAAGGTAACATAAAAAAATAAATTAATAAAAATTTTATTATACTTACCTGTTTTTTAGATAACATAGACAGTGAACTCTGCCAAGTCCTGGTCCCCTTTGTCCCTACCACATTCTACGCCAACTACACCACTCATGTGGCCAAGCATCTGTATCTATCCCCCCTGTCTTGCAGGAGCTGGAGGACCGCATCCACGGGTTCTTTACTATGTTGCAGGAGGCATTGGATGGGCTTTCACATGGTGAGGGGGCATCTTAGTGGGCAGTTACTGCCTACAAGGATGCCCAACTGGTCCGCCTGAACCCAGTTAACCTCAGTGGAGTTTACTGTGTAAACTCCATTGAGCTTGTTTGGGACTTCCTGGTGACGCTCCCATTCAAGAATGTACTGGAGATGAGACAGGCTCATGTGGCTGCTTGTTTCTGCTTCCTGGTGGAGCACACCCTATCTTACCTTCTGGACAACTTTGGGCGCACCGTGGGGAAATTGGTTGTTGCAGACGCAACAGCTGTCAAGAAAACAAATATCCTCCTGGCAGACTTTGGGCTAGCCTGGATTGCAGATGAGACAGGGCTCCCCTTGGCAATGGAGCTTACCTTTGCAAAGACCAGGCACAATAAGAAGATCAGTGTGGTTTATAATAAATTATGTGAGTTTAAAGAAGCCTTTGCTGGGCAAAGGCTTCACTTGGTGGTTTACCTTGGGTATCTTTTCTTCTTTGGGATGATTGCCAGCGTGCAGGATTTAGACAGGGTCCTTCTAGGAATTGAAAAGGCCCAGCTTGCACTTGACAGGAAGAAGGTCCCCCCGGGTATGACTCGGTGGACCACGTGATTGTAAGAGTTAGATGATGTGCGGTGCTATAAAGGGAAAACAATGAGGTTAAACTAAACAAATTGTTGGCTGTTTAAGCAACACTAAGCCAAATTAGGTGGAGGGGCTCACCAATCTTGAGCTTTTGGAGGTGTAACAGAAGGTAGCCACTAGGAAAGAGATTGAGAAGAGCATTTGAAGCAGAAAATTAGAAACAGAAGATGTAGGTGACGCCAAGTACAGGGTAGGCCAAGGGACAGCAAAGGAATCAGCGGCCAAGTGGAATAGGACATAGGAGACACTGTCAACAACAGGGGCCAGGAAGCCCAAGTATTCCAGCATAGAGATCACAATTCTTTATTATATTTTAACCAGGGATAATTAGCTATCTAGAAACACTTTTCTAGAGGGGAAATGGGTAAGTCTTAAGGGAGTTGAGGATGGGGCAGGAGGGGATTCCGTGGCTTCTGATTGGCTGGCAAGAATATTTTCAGCAGTTGGTGGTACTGCATTAGAATTTGAGTTGATGACGTTATAATCCAAAAAAATTAGCAACCAGCAGGTCAAGCACTGCCATCCCCAAATAGTGTATAACATGTAATTTTCTTGTCATAACTATTTGGGTAAAAATAAGGCAGGTCCAGATTTTCAAGGGTTATTTGGGCAACCCCAGCTTTGACCCATTTTTTGTCTATGACGGCATTTAAGTCATCAATTTTCTTCAGGGGTTTAGCTGTGGTTCTTTGCTGATTTTGGGTTTTATGAGGGTGTACTATCCCTTTCATTTGATTTTCTACTGTAACAATGATACAAGACGCACTGGTCCTGGCCGGGATTTATGGGTTTGCAGCCCTGTCTGAAAAGCAACTCCTCCATTTGCACCTGACACTACTCCCTTTTGCCAGCAGGTAGAAGTTTTTTATAAGGGTGTATCCACTGTCCACAGTGTGGTGGTGGAGGTTATGTGCCATCTCCATTGCAGGATGGGTACATACAGAAAAACACACTACAGGCGTTTGTAATAAAATCTCTCTTCTAATAAACATCTTTATACTCTACAGTAGTTTTAAAAGCTATGGCGACAAGAAAAAATACTTCAGATTTAAACAAAATGATTTCAGATTTAAATAAAATCCAACTCTCAGGTTAAAATATACACTCTGTTAACAGGGTTTATTGGCGTTGATGGGTGAAATGGGTCAACACAGCAACAAAGGGCTCACATGCAAAGCAAAACTATTCAAAATACAATCCAAAATACATTGATTCACAAACAAAATGGTGTGAGTTGACTTTTGGTGTACATATGTTTACTATGTGAATTGTTGAAAAAATACACCCAAGCGTGGTGTGTCAAAACTCAATCCAAAAACAAAACACAATAGCAACTCACTATGTAAACAAAATCACTCAATCAGTTTGTGCAATGGGTTGTAATCAAGAATGATACCAAGGTATCTAAAATAAGACACAAAATCTGAAACAAAATTTTTAAAAATATTGTGTTGGGTGCTTTATTTGGCATAAAATATGGGAAAATGGGTGGAAATTATTTTGGGTATTCTAAAATGGGTGCTTTAAAACCACAAACAACTAACTAAGAAATAAAAAATCTATAATTAGGATATTGGGTGGGAAAAAATATTAATTGAATATCCATAAACAGATAAAAGCAAAAATTAAAAATAGGGAGTAACTTAGAAAATTTTTATTTGATATTTTATTAAATTCTCAAAATAGAAGGAACACAGCAACAGACTACCATTGCACCCATTGTGCGCCGCAGTTGTGGTTGCCCCCTTGGGTCAAAGAATAGACTTAGTGCAACACAAGTGCCTACTCAGTAGGGAGGCAGGAGAGGAGAGTTCCATAGTGACACTGCACTGATACATCTGGTTCAAGGAGCAAAAGCTGCTAGGGTGCAGAGAATAAACCTTTGGGTCCCAAAGCTGACCCAGAAGCCCACTAAGGTTACCACTACCAAGAAAGTTAGAGACAAGGAGGTAGAACTTACTTTGTATTTGTTTGATGTTGTGTACCGGCAAGACTTGGTCCCGTCAGCCATGCTGGGGAAGGTGAAGCCTGTACTTGATACTAGCTACAAGCCCTACGTCAGTGATGGCAATCAGGAGGAGGACAAGGAGCCTGAGTTCTACCAAACCAATTAGGGACAGTTAGTGCTAAAGAAATTTGCTGTGTTTTACACCAAGGTGCCCATGCCCTGTGTTGTGCCCAACGCCAACAAGCCAATCCCCACTGCTAAAAAGCCCGCTCACAAGTGCATTCCTGACATTAAGCACATCATCCTTCTCCAGCTCATGTGGGAATCTGGTGATTACAAGGCGGCTGCGGCTCTTGTTGGGGTGGATCCCAAGTACGCCTTGAAGACCTTCAACAAGTTCATTGATACTGGCCAATTCCTTGCAGCAGAGAAATCCTTGCATGTTTCCACCATGCTTACCAAGGAGCACAAATGGGCAATCCACCAGTGGATCACCCAGGACTGCCATCTTGAACTGGAAAATATACAGGCCATGGTCAAGTCTTCTTTTAGGGTTGAGGCCTTGATTTCCTTCTATTATCATTTGGCCAAGGGAATGTGCTTTTCCTGGAAAAAGCTTGGGGTATCTCCCTACAACAGAAACAGTCACGCCAATATCAAGACCCAGAAAAAATACGCTGAGGCGTACACTGCCCTCAAAGACAAGGAGACGGTGAAATTCTATTATATCAACAAATTGGCATTTACCTCATCAATGTGCAATGGGTATGGATATGTCCCCAAAAGCTCCAATGATGGGATGGCTTGGTGTGCTGCAGTCCGCGCCACAGCCTACTCAATGGCGGCTCTCCCTGGTTCAAAGGGGGTTGAGCTTTATCAAATGATATTGAGTTCTCATAACAGCCGTACTTTCTTGTCATTCCTCCAATTGGTCCAGGAGCACCTGAGGCGCAAAAGCCTGGGCTTCACCAATGTGATTGTGTTAGACAATGTTGGTCTCCACAAGGTGGCTGACATTCTCAAGGAATTCCCAATGATTGACACAAGCATTGCAGTGGGCCCCCAGCAATTGGCCACAGCAAATTTGTGCCTTCTCTTCCTCCCTGCCTATTTTCCCTTCCTAAATCCCATTGAGGAAGTCTTTGGGTATCTCAAGCAAGTTTTCAAGCAAGGAACCCCAACAGGGAGCAAGGACCTCTTTAATTTGCTGCAGGCCGGGATCCATACCCTCCCAGCTGAGACCGTGGCCAAATACTATGGCCACGTTGATTTGTTTGTAACTGTGTGCCTAGCCAAACAGCCAATCAATTAAAGGCTTAGTGTGTTCAATTTTTTTATATTCTCTAATTTAATATTCAAGATTTATTGATTATCATTTTATATTTAGATGGTTCCACAACTGCAATCACATTCAGAAGATCCATCAATAGATGTAAGTAATTTATTTATTTTATTATATATTATTTAATATGTTATCTGAGGTTATCTCAAACGCTTGATACTGGATTACACAAATATATTTATATCACTTTTGTCAAATAAATATAAAATAGTCTTATAAAAATTAAACGTAAATTGTAAGGTTGAAATTTATTTTATTGCCGTATTATTTTATACTTTTATGAACCCCATTTCTGCAATATATTTTGCAAATCTTGTTTGCTAAAAAATTATTTATAATATAAAAATATAGTAGAGTACAAATATATTTATTGATATGGAGATAAAATTAAGTGCACCTATAATGGGTTTGGCGGTATGTACCCACCACGCAATGGAGGTGGCGCACAACCTCCACCGCCTCACTGTGGACGGTGGATACACCCTTATTAAAGTATTTGCGCCTGCTGGTAAAAGGAAGGATGATGAGGTGGGAATGGAGGATCAGCTTTTCTGGTGGGGCTGCAAACCTGAAGATACCAGCCAGGACCAGGGCATCCTGGATGACGTGCTCCACCAAGTCATACCCAGGGGGGACCTTCTTCCTGTCTAGTGAGATCCTGGCCTTGTCAACCCCAAGAAGGACTCTGTCCAGGTCCTCTACAGACGCGCCCATCCCAAAGTAGAATAGGAACCCCAGTTAAACAACCAGATGAAGCCTTTGTCCAGCAAAGGCTTCTGTAAACTCGCACAATTTGTTGTATTTAGCGCTAATCTTCTTCTTGTGCTTGATTTTGGCAAAGGTCAGCTCCATAGCTTCAGGGACCCCCGTCTTGTTGGCACTCCAGGCCAGCCCAAAGTCTGCCAGGAGGATTTTTGTCCTCTTTATGGCTGTTGCATCTGCAACAGCCAATTTTGACACCACACGCCCAAAGTTCTCCAACAGGTAAGAGATGGTATGCTCTATTGGGAAGCAGAAGCAAGCAGCTGCATGAGCCTGGCCCATCTCCAGTATATTCTTGAATGGGAGCGTTGCCAGGACGTCCCAAACAAGCTCAATGAAGTTTACACAGTAAACTCCACTGAGGTTAACTGGGTCCAGGCGGACCAGTTGGGCATCCTTGTAGGCAGTAACTGCCCACTCAGATGCCTCCTCACCATGCAAAAGCCCAGTCAATGCCTCCTTGGACATATTAAAGTACCTGTGGATGTGGTCCTGCAGCTCCTGCACAACAGGGGGGGACAGATACAACTGCTTGGCCACATGAGTGGCATAATTTGCATAAAAGGTGGCCGGGACAGAGGGGACCAGGACTTGGTGGAGTTCACCATCAACATCTTCTAAAAAAAGATAAGTATTTAAGAAATTTTATTAATTATAATTTTTTAGGTTACCTTCTTGGGTTTCTTCCTTGCTGGCGGCTTCAGCCGGCTTTGCCATTCTCAGCGCAAGCAATTGCGCTGGCTATTTGGTATTCTCTGTCCTGGCACACTTGGCAGGTTTAAGGTGGGCATACATCTCCAGGTCATCAACCCAGAAAGACAGTGCAGAAAGATTTTATGCCTTGAACTAGAGGCCCTCAACCACAGTTTTTTGAATATTTAGTAAGCACTCAATTGTCTTCTCTTGGGTGTCTGGCATTTTTGACATTAGTGCCTTTGCGGACACCTTGTCAATTTTGTCCCCAGTGAGGACGGCGGACTTCACTTTGGCTTTGACCTTGCAATCAATGTCCTTTATTTTGGCAATTGCCAAGTTGAGGTCCTTCAGAAGCTTTTCCAATTCTCTCATTGATTTTTTACTAACCTTCCCATATGTTTTTATAGCTTTTGCCCCATTAAAAAATTCTGTATTATTTTGAAACTGTTGCCTCTTTGTATATTCTTTTTTGTTTTCCCATTTACTACATTATCCCATCTTTTTAACCATTGTGTATATGTTTTACGCTCATCTCAATATGTGTTGTTTGCTTTGTGTTGGCATTGTTTCCTTGATTACCATATTATTTTTGGCGCTTGACATAGCCCCTTGTGAAAATATTAACAACAATTTGGTGATCAGCTAAATTTTGAATTAGAAAATTATAGTGTTAACTGTTTTTAGATAAATTTGTTACTGATCCAAATTCAAAACCTTAATGAAAAACTTTAAGCCAATCAGGAGCCAAGTGATAAAGTGATTGTTGTGACATAAAGGATCATTCAATAATTATTTGATGCATGTGCGCTAATTAATATGATTGGCTGGATATTTTGCCATTGTACGCCATTACCGCTGTGGTAAGTTGTTGATGGACTAATGCTAACCCAGCAGCTGATTGGGCACTAGTCCACCAACAACTTGCTACATTGGCAATGGCATACAATAGAAAAACAACCATCCAATCATATTAATTAGCACACATGCATCAAAGAATTATTGAATGACCCTTTATGTCACAACAATCACTTTATCACTTGGCTCCTGATTGGCTTAAAGTTTATCATTAAGGTTTTGAATTTGGATCAGTAACAAATTTATCTAAATACAATTAACCTATAACTTTCTAATTTAAATTCAGTCAATCACCATATTGTTGTTAATATTTTCACAAGGGGGTGTGTTTGGGTGCTAAAAATAATTGTGTTCAGGATCTAGATACACAACATAGTAAATATATGATTTTATAGAAATGAGCTGAACATAAAGAATATAGCCAACTATAAACAAAGAGAACACAAACAATTGAAATTCAAAATAAAGATAATATAAATAGAAAAATTTTGGGACCAGGGGGTTTATTGAGGCGGGGAAGAGTGATGCCTAGTAGGCAGAATGGCGCAGGAAGGAAGACGTAGAGGCAGTACTGGCCTGGGGGGTCTGGGATTGGATGGGTTGGGTTTGCTGGTGGGAGGTGTTGGTGGCGGGGGTGGAGGCAGGAGAATTGCGCGTGATGGCCGCCATATACCGATCATTGTACTCCTCATCAGTTGTTGTCTGGATGGGCTGGTAGGTGGCTGTGGCATGGGGTGGGAGGCGCTTATCCTTGCATGATTGGTTGTCCATGTTCACATGATAATCCATTTGCGCAAACAAGTCAGCCACTATTTGGTGACCAAAGAGAAAATTGTGATCAAGGACCCCAAGATAGAGGTTGTTGAAAGCCTGAGGGCGGCGCTCCCAGAGTATATCTCCAATATTAAAGAACACAACATCTGCCAGATGGATGTTGGCGTGACCACCTGGGTACACTGAGGCCTGGTGCCCGCATTGCTGGATGGCCTTAAGGGCAGTGGAGCTACCCCCATCTGGTAGCTCAAGAAAACCTGGTACTTGGAATTTGAGCCATCCCAGGAGTTGAGTAATCCACCAAGGATGTTGCTGTAGGAGTAGCCATCAATGAAATCTGGGTTTTTCTGATAGTAGACAAAACCCTTGGCTGAAACATCCAGAAATGCACCAATGAACATCCCCTTCTTGACCTTCTTCATTCCTTTTTGAGTGGCAGTTCTTCTTTGCTTGCATAAACTTGTCAAAAGACAATGTAAAATTTGAAGTAGGCAATAAACATTGTGTCATCAGACAAACTTGTCAGTCATGGAGCTAGGGTGGACTCAATGGTGAGATCATATGGGGAATCTTTTCTATTATCCCATTGGTTGCCATCAACATTGGTTAACACACAGACTGACACCACTTTCCCCTACATCCAGAGCTGCACCATGCGCTCAGACACCCAAATGTCATGGTGTGCAAGCTGCTTCTGGACCTGGGTCAGGGGAAGCTTAGGGTCCCGCTGTAGAAGATTGAGCATTATTGGGTATGCCTCATTGATCTGGGACTCTGTGGCCTTCTTGGGCTTCTTGGCTGTCCCAATCAGATTCCCCTTGTTCATTAGATTGTTGAACACCTGCATCATTTTGGCTCAGGTGAATTGCAATTGGGTAGTAATCTGATCCCAAGACAAACCCTGCAGGTTCAGTGCTACAATTTCCTGAAGAATTTGGGCAGTAATTATTCTGTGTTTGGGGTGCTGAGCGGCAGGAGCTGAAGCCTGATTGGCTGAGGGGGGAAGGTTGGGAAGTAGTGGGAAGTTGTTCCAAATCAAGGTTGCAATCCTGATTGGTTGGTTGACAGGCAGCTTGTACAGGGGTGGGTGTGGGAGCAAGGGCAGAGCTAGACGCTAAGTGACTCTCAAACAAGTCAAAGCCATATGGGTCGGGGGACAGTAACAGGTCAGCTTCCTTGTTACCCGCCTCAAAGGCTTGGGTGTAAAAAGGTGCCTCCACGTTCTTAGCCTTGCCTCTATTGAAGCCGGTCTGGCTGCTGCTGGCTTGGCTGCTGGCGCGGTTGAAGATGTTGCGTGTAAAAACCATTGTAAAAAACCTAGGATAAAATCACTAAAAGTAGAAATTTTAAAAATTAATAATTTATTTTTATTATAATCTCAAGTCCATATTTGGAAGGTTTTCAAAACCTTTTCATACAAATCTGGAGCCATGAAAATGGATAAAATGCCTTTGTTCCTAAATTGGATAGCTGTTGATTGGCTGTTAAATTGATATTTTTCTATTTTAGGCTGCTCATACTACACATCTTGTGTGAGTTCATTTTGTTTTGTGCTTATGTAATCTTGCTTCTGGATTGCTCAAGTTTTTTTTGTTTTAGTTCTTCTGTTGGTGCCTCATATGAATCCTGATTGTATTATAATATACTCTGGAACAGCATCCATCTATTTCACTTGTTGTGTTAGTTCATTTTGTTTGTGGTTTGAACTACACTGCTTGATGTTTGCTTTAATTTTGTATAATGGGTTAGTGAAATTTTGTTTTTGGGTTGACAGCTCATTTATTAATCAAAAATATTTAAATTAATTGAATCCTGAATCTTGCGCGGCTTGGATTTTGTTTAAATCTGAAATCATTTTCTTTAAATCTGAAGTATTTTTGCTTGTTGCCATAGCTTTTAAAACTATTGTACAATACTTTTATTATAATAAAATTTTCTAATTCTTATTTTAGCAAACAGGATTTGCAGAAATATATCCCAGAGAAGGTCTTAATAAAAGAATTATAATATGTTTAATAAAATCTAGTTCTGATTTGTGCACATTACAATTAACTTTTTTGATTATTATATTTACTTGCCAAAAGTGATATTAATGTGTTTGCGTAATCCAGTATCAAGCATTTGGGATACCCTTAGACAACACAATAAAAAAATGATTATAAATAAATAAATTACTAACTTTCATTGATTGTCCTACTGAATGTGATTGAAGGCTTGAAAACATCTAAATATAACATGATAATTAATAAATCTTAAATAGTAAATTAGAGAATATAAAAAAGAATTTGACACACTAAGCCTTTAATTGATTGGCTGTTTGGCTAGGTACGCAGGGATGAACAAATCAGTGTGGACATAGAATTTGGCCATGGTCTTGGCTGGGAGGGTGTGGATCCCAGCCTGCAGCAAATTAAAGAGGTCCTTGGTCCCAGTTGGGGTTCCTTGCTTGACAACTTGCTTGAGCCACCCAAAGGCTTCCTCAATGGGATTTAGGAATGGCAAATAAGTAGGGAGGAAGAGAAGGCGCAAATTTGCTGCGGTCAATTTCTGGGAGCCCACTGCGCTGTTAGTGTTAATCATTGGGGATTCCTCAAGAATGTCAGCCACTTTGTGGAGACCAACATTGTCCAACACAATGACATTGGTGAAGCCAAGGCTTGTACGCATCAGGTGCTCCTGGACCAATTGGAGAAATTATATGAAGGTACGGCTATTGTGGGAGCCCAGTATCATTTGGTATAGCTCAACCCCCTTTGGACTAAGGAGAGCCACCATCAAGTAGGCTGTGGCGCAGACTGCAGCCTGCCAAGCCATCCTGTCATTGGAGCCTTTGGGGACATAGCCATATGCATTGCACATTGACAAGGCAAATGCTGATTTGTCAATATAGTAAAATTTGACTGTCCCCTTGGCTTTGAGGGCATTGTACGCCTATGTGTAGTTTTTCCAGGTCTTGATGTTGTTTGGGCTGTTTCTATTATAGGGAGATACCCTGAGCTTTTTCCAGGAAAAGCACATTCCCTTGACCAGATGGTAGTAAAAGGAAATCAAGGCCTCAATCCTAAAAGTAGATTTGAACATGGCCTGTATATTTGCCAGTTCAATATGGCAAGCCCGGGTTATCCACTCGCGGATTGCCCATTTGTGCTCCTTGGTGAGTATGGTTGACACGCGCAAGGATTTCTCCATGGTAAGGACTTGGCCAGTATTGATGAAATTGTTGAATGTCTTGGAAGCATACTTGGGATCCACCCTAACAATGGCCGCAGCCGCCCTGTAATTGCCTGATTTTCGCATTAGCTTAAGCAGGATGATGTGTTTGATATCTGGGATGCACTTCTGAGCAGGCTTAGTAGGCTCAGATAAACTGGGATCCTGATAGGTGACTGGCTTGGAAGGCATAGGTACCTTGGTATAGAAGGCTGCAACCTTTTTTAATACCAGCTGTCCCTCATCAGTTTGATAGAATTTGGGCTCCTCATCCTCCTCCTGATTGCCATCACTGACGTAGGACTTGTAGCTAGTATCAAGTACAGGCTTCACCTTCTCCAGCATGGCTGACGGGATTGACACTTGCCGGTACACAACATCAAACACATACAAAGTAAGTTCTACCTCCTTGTTTCTGACTTTCTTTGTAGTGATGCCCTTGGTGGGCTTCTGAGTCAGCTTTGGGACCTGAGGGTTTATGCTCTGCACCCTAGCAGCTTTTGCTCCTTGAACTGGCTGTATCAGTGCAGCATCACTATGGAACTCTCCTCTCCTGTCTCCTCCTTGAGTAGGCACTTGGGTTGCACTAACTGTATTCTTTGACCTGCAGGGCAACCACAACCGCGGCGCACAGCAGGTGCAATGGTAGTCTATTGCTGTGTTCCTTCCATTTTAAAATTTAATAAAATTTTAAATAAATTTCAATCAAGTTACTCCCTAATTTTATTTTTTGCTTATTTCTGAATATGTATATTTAATTAGAGTTTTTCCCACCCAATATCCCAATTATAGATTTTTTATTTCTTAATTGGTTATTTTTGGTTTTACAATGCCCATTTTAGAATACTCAAAAAAACCACCCTTTTTCCCAGATTTTACTGTTAAATTCAAACACCCAACAGAATATTTTTAAAATTTATATTTCAGATCTTGTGTCTTATTTTAGATACCTTGGTATCATTCATGATTACAATCCATTGCACACATTGTGTGAGTGATTTTGTTTAGGTAGTGTGTTGCTATTGTATTTTGTTTTTGGTTTGAGTTTTGACTCACCTTGCTTGGATGTATTTTGTCACCAACTCACATAGTAAACATATGTACATCAAAAGTCAACTCACATCATTTTGTTTGTGAATCAATGTATTTTGGATTTTATTTTGAATGGTTTTGCTTTGCGTGTGAGCTCTTTGTTACTGTGTTGGCTCATTTTGCCCATTAACGCCAATAAACCCTGTTAACAGAGTGTATATTTTGACCTGATAGTTGAATTTTGTTTAATCTGAAATAATTTCATTTAAATCTTATGTATTTTTGGTTGTTGCCATAGCTTTTGAAACTACTGTAAATAAGGCCTTTTTCATTGTAATTTATTTAAATTGACTGTGTTTATATTAGAGAGCCATTAAAATTTATTACAAATATTGATACATAGTGTATTTTCAGTTTGCATATTTACCTATTGGTAATAATTCTGTAAACTTTTTAGTTAGATTTTGTGAGGTAATAATAATTTAATGTGTTATTAAATTATCATTACCTCGCAAAATCTAACTAAAAAGTTTACAGAATTATTACCAATAGGTAAATATGCAAACTTAAAATACACTATGTATCAATATTTGTAATAAATTTTAATGGCTCTCTAATATAAACACAGTCAACTTAAATAAATTACAATGAAAAAGGCCTTGTTTACAATGAATTTTATTAAACAAAATGAATTGAGCTATGCAAATAATATCAAAATGTCAAGAGTTGACGTCTAATTGCAATATTTTAATGCAATATTTTAATGCAATATTTACATTTATGGTCTTTAATTTATTAATGATGATGAAAATATCTATGAAAATAATTATATGTTACCACATCAAATGTAAAACATTCTTTATATATGGGAAATTCTAACAATGTAAAAAAATATATTATTAATTATGAACTGAAAGAACAAAATCAATTTTAATGAGTTGTCACAAAGAAAAGTTTTATTTTACTCATCAAAGGACAAGTAGGGGAGGGGATGGGCGGAAAGAACATTGCCTTCATCTGCACCTGTTAAAGGGACGGCATCAGAGATAGTGGTGAGGGAATGGGTGGTGATTTAGGGGTTAGGGTTGGAAGGTGAATGGCTTGATGGGGGTTGAGGAGGCAGGGTTTGTTGAATGGGAAGGTGCAGCAAGAGCTGATTGCTTCAATTGCTCAAATTTGTCTTCCATCACATATGCAGGCTTGATGAAACAGATGGATTGGCGTAAGGGGAGGCAGGAGTCCTTTCTGGACTTATCACTATCACTTAAATAGAATATGACAAGATCTGATAGGTCCTGGACAAACACAGAAGGAAAAAACTCATAACCCTTATCAATTTGGGTGCACAGTTCATTGTATGTTGCAGGCTTTAAGCGCCTGAGAGTGGAACCAAAGTTATAGAGACATACATCTGCAAGATGTATGTTGGCATGGTTGATGGGGTAGGACCAACAGGTATGCCCCGCAGCCCTGATTTCTTGGATTGCCCATTCCTGCTGCTCCATCTCAGCACTCAGAACAACTGTATACACGGCATTTTGGGTAGCCCACCCCTCCAGCATAGCCTTGAGCTCTTTCTGGTAGGCATACCCATCTGCCATGTTTGACAACACGGAGTAATTATTGACCCCCAATGATGAAACTGCCAACAAACCCCCAATAAATCAATACAGAATTGGCATGTGCTTGTATATGTCAGAATGGACACACTTTTCTCCATAGTCTTGAATACTTGCAGAAATCTTGGCATATGACAGGGAAATTATGTCATTACAGGCCCTCATTGCCCTTCCTTTGATAAAATTGATGATTCTAGAATCACAGGGGTCAGTGTCCACCAAAATGGGGCCATTGAGAACCTGATTGGATAAGAGTCTGGCGGCAACCACAACTCTGTGCATCCACAAATTCACCGTTCTCTTATTGGTGAAAATGCTGTGGAGTCCCAGCTGGAGACAGACCTGGACTAGGGGCATCTGCGGGTCATGCTCCATAATAGCCATCATGAGAGGGTGAGCTTTTTCATCTTCAGTCAAAGAATGGGCACCAGTTGGGGTTTTCTTGGTAGGGGGCCACAGTTGGCGTGGGCTCGCAGGGTTGCAGCCACAATGGACTTTGCAATACCCATCACGGCTGCAATTTTCCTGAGGGACATAAGCATCCCTCACTTTTCAACCATTTTGAGAACAATCTCTGGAGTGATCAATTTTCTTCTGTGTCTTTCAGGCTGATTGGCTGGAGGTGGGATGTGTCTGTCTTGGGAACTGAATGTTGCCATCTGATTGGCTGTTTCTGGATTCTGGCTTCCCTGGGTGACCACTTAGCTCAATTGGCTGGTTCTGTATGCCATTGTTGATCCAAGATTTGGGTTGGCGGCTTCCTGTGCATGATGGGCAAACAGGGCCATGCTGGAAGTTGCAGGAGAAAGAACACACTCCTGGGTGGGGCTTGCAGAGGGGCCTTTGGGTTGGGAGTGGCCATAGACAGAGGCTTCACTGTTAAGAGACCCAGTGTAGCCCTGCATGATTTTGTCAAGGCCAGGGAACATCTTGTTGACTTGATTGTTATTGAAATAAGACATAATAAATTTTTATCAAAAATTTTAAACTCAAAAAGAGAAGTGGTTATTTTAGTCAATTTTATTGTTAATTATGTTAAGTTGATGAATATTACAATTAAAATTTTAGCTGTCCTAAATTGAAATAGGGTGATTTTTGAGAATGCCTGTGCTTCCTAAAAGAATCAGCACAAATCCACTCTAGATCCTTTGACTTCTTATTTTAGATGCCTATAAATTATATTTATTTAAAATCCCTTGCAATTATGATTTGAAACTTGGTTCTTGGATTTGACAATCCTGCAATTTCAGACTTGTTAGTTTTTACATGATGTCTATGACTTGTTTGAAATACAGGAAATCTTAAATTATACATTAGAATCCCGCATTTCTGGTTCATGTATCCCACATTTGTTTGCTGAGGTTTGTCTTTTGTTAGTTGAGTTATCTTCTCAAGAGATTCAAAATCTGCCAATTTAAATAAACCAAAAAATTCAAATTAAATGGTTAATTTTATTTAATATTTTAATTTTCACTCAGCTGAGTTGCCTGCAAAAGTGATTCAAAATTTGGACCAAGGATTTGACAATCCTGCATTTTTACGTTTAGGTTCTGAATTTACAGTATATACTTCTATTTTATTATTAGCGTTTTTTAGCATCTACTGCAATCAAGTATCTAAATTTTAGCCGTCCTAAAATGGAATAGGGTAATTTTTGAGAATGCCTATGATTCCTAAAATAATTAGCACAAATCCACTCTAGATCCTTTAGCATCCTTTTTGAGACATCCATAAATTATATTTATTTCAAATTCACCTCATTTTTGATTTTAAATTTGGTTCTTAGATGTGACAATCCCACAATTTCATATTCTTTAATTTTTACATGATGTCTATGATTTGTTTGAAATACAGGAAATCTCAAACTGTACATTGAAATCCTGCATTTCCAATTCATGTATCCCAAATTTGTTTGCTGTGTTTTGTCTTTAGTTAGTTGAGTTATCTGCTCAAGAGATTCAAAAATTTCCAATTTAAATAAATCAAAAAGTCAAATTAAATAGTTGATTTTATTAAATATTTTAATTTTCACTAAGATGAGTTGCCTTCAAAAGTGATTTGAAATTTGGACCAAGGATTTTACAATCCTGCATTTTTACGTTCAGGTTCTGAATTTACAGTAGGATGGTCTTGCGTTGCTTTTGCCTTGCTTTGCAGGGTCTTAGCTGATCATGGTGGAGGACTTTGTCTTGTTTGTGTTTTCCAAGAATTTGCACAAGGTAAGTGTTGTCCTAATTTACCTTTAGGATAATGACAGGGCCCAATTTTTCTGGCTGTAATTTACTATTGTTGGTATTCATGACCCATAATTTGTTGTTGACCTCATGTCTGTTTTGGATGGGGACAAAGGTATTCTGTAGACACTTTTCTTCTCTTTCTGGTTGATTGCTATTGGCCTATATGACTTGGGTATATGAGCGGGGTGGAACTTCACTGGGAATTTCCATATTAGGTCCTGATAGTGCTTGGATGATATTGGGTTATGTACCATAAGCTAACTTTAAGGGGCTTTTCTCAGTGGATCTGTTCACACGGGTCTGGCATACAAGAAATGTAGTTGGTAGCTGCTTGTACCAGTATTTGGGTCTCCTGGCAGTGAGCTTGGCCAAGGCTTGCACAAGGCTGTCATTCAGCCTCTCCACACGTCCATTGACTTGAGGATGATAAGGTGTTATCACTGTGTGCTGGACCCATTCTTGGTGAGTTATACATTGGTATCTTAAGAGGTCAGTTCTTTGCCTCTTTTGGTTATCAGGAGTTTGAGCTTTCCAAACTTGCTGATGATTTTTTTCCTATGAATCACCGCACTTCATTGCCTGTTTGTGTTTTTACTGCTTGCACCACTGGCCATCAAGTGGCAAAGTCTATTGCAGTGATGATGTATTTCTTCTTGTTGTGCTTTCTTGGCATGGGGCCCACAATGTCTAGGGCCCACACCTTAAAGGGCAGTTGCGTGCAAATAGGTAGTACTGATTTAGGTGGGGTCTTGCTTTTTTCAAATTTCTCACATACTTTGCATTGGTCCAAAACTTTCTTGGGCATCCTGGTATAATTTTGACCACCATGCTTTGTGTTTAAGGAATTTGTAGAGGTTGCGGCTTTTTGTGTGTCCTAGGTCTCTGTGGTAAAGTAGGATTGTGTCAACTTGCTGATGTGTGGGAATATACAAGATGGTTGTTCTGTTGGACATTTTTTGATGTAGGGTTCCATATATGTCTGCAAACAATTTTTTGTTCTTAATGACTGTTTCTTTTGTTATTTCTGTGGTACCAGGGGGGAAGTCCTTGTCTTTTGTCTGGAGCACAAGGAGAGGCCAGTTTGAGTTGAGCCCATTCTTGCCCCTTATAGCTCTGACGTATAGGCGCAAGAGTGTGTTTGTCATGGCAAGTTCAGGAACAGGTTTGTATTATATGACCATATTGAACCTCTCCAGGAGTTCCATCCAGCGGGCTTGACAACGGGATAAGTTTGCTTGTGTTTTAAAGTATATAAGCAAATTGTGGTTGGTCAATGCTGTGAATCCATCCTGCCTTTCTAGGTAACAACGCCATTTTACCAGGAAGTGCACAATCACTAACAACTCCTTATCATGTATGGGGTATTGGCACTTGCTGTCTGTCAGTTTGCGTGATTCATAGGCTACAGACAGGAAGTCACTATCACTGTTTTTGATTTGTAGTAGTCCCCCAATGGATGTGTCAGAGGTGTCTGTCTCCATTTTTTATTCCCCACCATGTTTGGGGTATTGCAGAATGGGTACTGTTGTGAGCTTCTCCTTAAGACATCTGAAGCAAAGTTCACATTGGGGGGTCCATACAAACTTAGATTTGGCGTCAGTTATGGCAGACAGGGGTGAATTCAGGACGCCACAGTCAGGTATTAATTGTCATACATAGGCAACCATTCCCAAGAATGTGCAGAGTTCTGATTTGTCCTTTGGAGGTGGAATTTTGCAAATGACCTGAATCTTCTGGCTGACAGGCTTGATGTCATCTTTTGAAACAATGTGTCCCAGGAAGGGTAGCTGTTTGTGGAAAAACTGACATTTAAAGGGCTTGGCTAGAAGCTTATGTTGTGCCAGGGTAGCAAAGACTGCCTCCAAGTCCTTGTGGTGTTGTTCTACCAAGGGGCTTTAGATGATGATATTGTACAGATATACCAAGGCATGCTTGCCAATGTGGGGGAAAACACCTTGTTTGTGAATATCACAAAGGTTGATGGGGTGTTTGCCATTCCAAAGTTGAGTAACAAACACTTGCATGAACTTTATTTAGTGCAGAAGGCTGTTTTGGGTATATCTTTCTCCTTAATGCGGATCTGGTTGTAACCTGTGGTTAGGTCAATCTTGGAGAAGACTGTGGCACTGTCCAAGGCATCAAAGAGGCCGTCAATTAGTGATAGTGTGTAACAATTATTGATAGTAACTTTGTTTAGGGCTTGTTAGTCTGTGACTAAGATCAGAGTACCATCTTTCTTTGCCCCAAAGAATACAACAGCACCAAAAGGAGACTGAGAGGGGCGGATAAGACCTTTTTACAACGCCTCCTTGAGGTAAGCACATAATGGTTGTCTTTTTTTGGGGTAAGGCAGTAGATGGGTCGCGCCTTTGGTACAGCTCCTTTGAGTTGGATGGAGTGTTGGATGTGTTTCTCTGGTAGCAACCCAGGTAGAGCCTCTTTGAAGATTTCTGGATGACAGGCTACAATTTTGAAATCCTGAGGTCTAGTGGTATCTTAGTGGTCCTTGAAGTGTATTCCCCCATACTGGAAGGAGTCCCAGTCAATTGCCTTGAGGTTCTTCTTTTTGTTCAGGGTCTCTGCAATGTGTACAAATACATGGTCACACAGGAGCTGGTCTACTGAGTCAGGGTAGATCTGGTGATTGACGCCTTCACTTTTGATGGTCAGTACCAAGGTTGCCCAGTCTACATGGGGATTGTTCCTTTGCAACCAGTCCAGCCCCAGCACAATGAAAAAATTAGAAAAATTGATGATAGGGCCCTGGATGATGGAATGCAGGTTCTCTAGCATGACAGAGAAGGGGGCAGTCCCTTGTCACAGCAATGTGATGTTCATCAGCTAAAACCACATTTTTAATCAGCAAAGGATTATTGACTAGCTTGAACTTATCTACAAAGCTGCTGTTGACTAGGGTTTGGTCTGCGCCCAAGTCCAGGAGTGCTGAGCCTGTGTAACTACAAGAGCAGAAAGGATAGGACATCAGTTTATTGGGATGTCTAGCAATGATATAAAGTACTGGGTCTTCTGAGGGCACTTGGATCATTGGGAATTAATCCACTTCCTTGGGTTGGTACTCATCATTGGATGAGTCAGGAGTTGTGCAGAGAGAGCTTGGCTTGCTTAATGTTCTCCCCAGGCTTTTCCCTTGTCTTGGTTGCCTTGTGTGGAAGTGATACAGAAATGAGTACAATTTGACTGGTCATTGTTCCCACTTCCATGTCCATTTGAACCTGCAGGCTTATGACTGGTGTTGTTACCATTGTTTCCAGGGGGTGGTCAAGTGGAACACCTGCCTGTGTGAGAGTCTTTGGGTCTCTCTTGTTTTCCAGTTTGTTCTTTGTGAAGAGCATTGGATGTTTGCTTTGCTTTTTCTGCCTTGCAATACAGACTCTGTAGATTGATCACCTGTTCCAGGTTCACATGTCTCATTACATGCAATTTGAGTGTGTCATAGTACATGAGGTGTGTGGCTGGGGTGCCAAAGGCCATGTCAGAGGGTGCGCGTAGTCAGAGTTCCTTGTAAGCTCAGGTGAGCTCCTTCACTGTGCCTGTTTGGGTTAGATTCTTTACTTGGTGTATGATCATGAGTGCAGTGTCCTTCAGCACAAATCTTGCCAAGAATTCCTTTTTGAAGATGTCCCAATACTTCACAGTGTGTTCTTCATGCTACTTGTTGCACCAGGTGCCAGTGTTGTGTGTCAATCAAATGGAGATCTCTGCAATCCAGAACTGTTGTGGGAATTCCATTTGAGCCAGTTTGCTCTGGACATATTGAATCCATGCTGTGGCGTTGTTGTTGTTGTTGGCTCCAGCAAAAGATTCCAAGGCGGCGCTTTTAAGTCTCTGGGCCACATAGGCTGGCATGACATTGTCCTCAGTTGCTCAAGGAATGGCAGTGGTTGCTTGGAAAACCCCTTGTGCTGAAAGGGTGTTGAAGGCAGAGAGTGGGATCATCATGTTCTGTTAAAGGACAAAACCATCAACTATCTTGGTACCAGTTGTATATGGTGTCCAGTCTAGAAGAAGGCCAGACACAATTCTATCAAAGATTTGTTGGCTGCAGCAATTACGGGCAACAGGTAAAAATTTGCAAGATAAGATAGGATGAAGAACCTACCTGTGCTACCAATGTTGTAACTGTACTGTTTTACAAAAGTTACAACTGGAAAAATGTTTGGAAACTAGATAATATTTTTTATTGAGAGATAAGTATTATATAGTCATTGTGAATTGTGGATAGCAGAAACATGATAGTGTTAATCACACGGTGGGATGGTGAAGGGGGTGGCCTGATTCTTGTAATGAGTCAAGCTCCAAAACAAGGTATCCACTGTAGGGGATCAGCTTTTGTTCATGTTGTTGTATTTGGAAATTTGAGTCAACTGCCTAGCTTGGCTTCTAGTGACTGGATAATTGGATTGAGGGTCACAAACCTGCTTACTTGGAACCTTGCTGGCAGGTTGAGCCTGCTGTTTTTACATAACTAATTGAGATTTTTGACCAATGAAAGAACTCCTGACCAGGTGCCATTTTGCTGCCTTTGAACCCAAGCACTCAGACCCCCTGTACCCACACCTCACAATGCCCTGAAGAAACCCCCATGGAAATTGTTAAGTTTGGAAGTGGGGTGCTATATAGATCCAAGGACCCCACGCTCCAAACTTGTAGCCATTTTTGAATAACGTTTATGTTATTTTGGCTTACACAGCTACTGCCTTATTTTGTCTTTGCCATCTATCAAATCAGTACAAGATCATCCGGCCCTCCTGTCCCTCTGCCCGCAGATTCCTGTCCTCCAGGTGTTCCCTTTGGTCCCATCTACTTCACAGAGTACCCTCTGAAATCTGAATATAAGGATTGCACCCCAGAAAAATCCTTGAACTAGATCCCTTGGCCCGCATACAATCTGCATTTAGATACAACCATCAAGGCCCTGGATATTATCAACACCCAGGTTATTGTCAGGGATTCTTTTCAGACTACATTAATTTCATTACTGATTCTAAGTATGCCACACCAACACAGATAATCAACAATAAATTATCTCAGAGTCTAGCCAATGGTGCAAACCATGTTGTGGACGGGGATCAAACCCGGGAACCAAAAGGAAAAGCAAACATTAGTGAACAGTCAAAGTTTCTATTTGAATTACCTATTTATGTGGTTTCAATTCATTCAACCCTTGCTCCTGCTTTTGAATCTACTTTTGAGAATGTTAATAGAGTTAACAACAATGTCATCTACTGCTTGCACATTTATTGGTTACTTGTGGCTTGCTTGCCGCTCTGGAAATCACTGGCTCTATACTGGGAGCAGGCTCTGTACTTAATTTCATATGAGAGGAATCAAATTAATCACTTAATTACCCTGGATCTGGTGACATGTTCTTGTTTCCTCTCAACTCTATACTTGATTATAGAGAATATTAAGATTCTACTGGACTCACATATTCTACAGGTAATCAAATTGGCCATAGTTTCATCTATATCAAATGGTAAATCCCCTACTATCCTAAGATCCTCCTAAATGTTCCAGCCACTCATTTTGGTATTTAAGGAAACCATTTCTATTATCTTTACTTGTTCCAACAATAAAGCTTTTATTTCAAATATAAGTTTGTAGACCCTTTTTCTTGTACCCTCCTTATTTTGAAACCATGAAGGGAATCTTATTCATGTTATGGTTTCTAGTTCTCTGCCTTCCTGTGGTACTGGCCCTTGACAATCCAACTCCCACCGCAGATTTGCACAATTCCTCTCCAGATGACGCTCATCAGAAGGAGTCCCTGGCAAACAGCTGGTTTAAATATCTCTCTGGTCACTGGAGGAGAAAATTCCATTATGGTTGGTCTACCACTTTACCTCCACCAGCTGCACCTTCTTTGGTGAGGCCAAATGCCTCCTTTTAACTGTTGTCCTACCTGGGAGGTTATTACCTGCTGGGTAGATTCAGCACCATGATGGATTGCTTTGTCTTCCTAGGTCAACTTGGGCACTTAGCCATGGTTACACTCCCTATTAATTTGGTTATTGCAGGGCTCAACTTAGGGGCCTTGGCCCATCAGATTGGGAACTTGTTCCCTATCAAGTGGGTCCCTGATAGTTGTTTAGAGGCAAATTTAACTACCTGCCTTCCTACAAACTCCACATGGAACTGCCTGCACCCCCTAAGCCAATGTCTGCCTCCTCCCCCAACCTCCCAACTAATCACACTGGCAAGCTGTTTGGTATTGTGTACATCATCCTCACAGGGGTGATTGACACTATAATCCTGGCCACCAGCCCGTGGTCCTGGGTGGGGAAGTCCTTCTCCTACCTCTTTAAGTTAGTTCCTCTCTTGTGGTGGGATTTACCCGCAAAACCCCGGTCCAAGTGATCCCCAAAACCAACAGGCCAGCTGCCCAAGATTGGATCCCTGACAGTACCATAGACATTTCTCAACAGGTGTCATAAGTGACTTTAGTATGCTATTAATTCATAAGACAGAATCCTATTTCCAGGATTCAACCCCCCAAGCCCCTGTGGGCTGCCAGCCTGCATTTTTTCAGACTTGAGCCAGGGGCAGATTTTGTAAAGTCACTTCCCCCTTTAGCCTTGGATAGGACAATCTTTCCGTGCCGCACAAAAAATCTGCTCAGAAGCCAGCCAAGCCCCTCAATTCCCTTGAAGATTTAGCCCACACAATTGATGAGAGATTTGTGCTGGCATACCCTTCTCAAGTGGTAAATAATGACGCTTTGGACTCTGTCCCCACTTGGGAGAATCCCTAATTAATTTGGATTACCTTCTGGCTTGGGCTCAACCATATTTAAAATTAATTAAGTCCAAACATCCAGGTCGCGCTACTGCTAAACCATCAAATTCTAATCCAACTGGATTAAATGCTGATTTAAATCATTCCAGTATGGCCAGCCAATCAGAGTTGAAGCCAGAAATTATTGCAAAACCCTCCAACTCAATGAATAAGCCCTCACAAAATTTCTTTTCTGGCCAATCAGACCCATTTCCTGGGTCAGGTGACCTTTCAAATTTGAAGTCTGTCCCTTAAAGCAAGACAGGGGACTTTTGGTCCCCTGCTTGCTCATTCTTTTCAAATTAAAGTTTTAAGCTTTCTCTATCAGAATTTTAGTTTATTTTGGGTCTCCTATCTGGCCCTACAATTCTCTAAGATTTTTAGTAAAATTTTCTTCTTACCTTACCTTCCCCTTGCCTCCCGGGCCCTTCTGCTTCTTCCCAAAGTACTTGCCTGCGTTGTCAACGTTAAAGTTGAAGCTTTCCTCTTCCGCTTTAAAGGAAGTGTCTTGATTTTAAAAATTAGTATTGAATTCATTATATTTACCTACTATAAGTTCAATTTTGTGCTTGATTTTCTTTTTCTTGCACTTGAGCTTTATTTACACTTTGATAAGTTTTATATACGCTTTGATAAGTCTTCTTATACGCTTTCAAAATTGTTTAAACCGCGGTTGCTGTTCTCTATTCCCCACTGGTTTTACAGAGTTCTTCTGATTGCTCCTGAGTCTTCAGTTTTTAATTTAAGGGTTAAAGACAACAAAATTATCTGCATTTTCTGGGCTCCTCTTCCAGATCCCAAACATGTTAGTCCCTCTGGCCAAGTTTGTGGCTTTCACCTTGGCACCAGCTCTGTTGATGATTTGGTCTACCTCTCCAGATCTTTGGGGATATATTGCTGATTCTTTCCTCTGAGTTAGTGAAAATCCTGACCAGCTCTTGAATATGTTTGAAGATATCCCCGCACACGCTCAGGGCATATACACCACTAGTAAGAATGTGGTGAGAAGCCTGACCTACAATGACCTTGACCTCTCTACCGCCAAAAGAGTCCCTGCCACACCCCTCAGTCTGGTCCACCCCACACCCCTTCCCTCTGAGGACCTGCCTGTCCTGGTTTCAGAGGGAGGCGTGGGCACCTCAGAGCTCACTCCTAAGTGTGCATCCTGGTTGCTCAGCGGAATGATCTTAATGAGTTTGGATTCTTACTTTCCCTGGGTGTCTGCCGCGTCCTCCCTATGGACGCCCCTTCAAGTGGCCATGCCAGTCCTATACTGGATGGTGTCCTGATGGATCCTCCCTCCAGGATGGCAGCCAAACTTAGTTAGTTTAGCCCCCCTCTCTCACAGATTTAACTTTGGAGAAACCTCTGATCCCAACTAATGAGGCACAAACTACATGTGTTCTATATCTGTTTACAGATACCTCTAGCCTAGCCAATAGAAGTGCCCATTTGTGCAGTACTCTCATGACCAGCCAGCTTCCTGACAATAGTGTTGCACAAATTACTCCAAAAATAAGGCCCACCAGATGATGACAAATCCTCTGCCTCAAAAGGGAAATCCAAGTTTCTCCACCCAAGCCCAGCCAATGACACACCAACAATTTATGATGCCACAGAATATTTCTAAACCTTGTGAAATGCTATCACCCAGACCAAAGGATTTTGTAAAAGTTTTTCTGTGATGGATGGGCATACTTATACTCTGGAGCTGCCAGAAAGTTGCACATTGCCATTTTTGCAATAAAGTGGTATGAAACTATGGTTCTCTCAGGTCATCTCATACCTAATCCTAGCATTTTTTCTTAAAGATTGATTTCTATGGCTCTATCTCTTCTATCAGCCAATCCTAAGAAACTGCAGACAAGCCTCCTGAGTTATACTATACCCCAGGAGAACCTTGCAGCCTGGTAAATTTCACATAATATCCTCCCAATCCTACCTATTTAGAGTTCACTTTAGAAAAAATTCTAATAGCCAAGCCCAAAGCCAGAACCAGAGAGCCTGAACTCATTGGACGGGAAGGCACCTGTCACATCAAACAACCATTACTATTCTGGGACAAATACAACTACTTGCCTGTCTATTTAGTGCCTATGACTCCTCTTGTGACCCTGCAGCCTGGCCACCCCCAAGAAGCCGTAGTTGCTAATGAATCAATCTCAACTCAACTATTTGGTGTCCAATACATAACACTCACTAGACTAGTTGATTATATTATGCCAACTAATGGTCCTTGGGCCCTGCTTAGAAAACTGCTCTACTATATTGTAAAGTTAGCTCCCACCCTGTGGTGGGCCTTTCCTACCAGGCCTGCAGGCTATCTGCCCACAAGTTCTCCTGAACCTGCTGAAGGTTGGCTCCCTGACAGCAGGTATTTTTTCTTGTATAATTTTTCTTGAACATTCATTGAAGTATCAGATGGGAAGATCTCTTAGAGATTCCTCATTATTAACATGGGTCAATCAAGGACTTGTGTAAAGCCCAGCTGTGGTAGACACAGCAGAACTTTCTATAATAAATTTAGAAAAATAGATAGCAAGCTTAGGTAGAGCTTCAATGATAGCCTAATCTATCAAATATTTAAAGGGTGTTTATTTATAGTATCTTCCACTATGAATTTTTTTGCAAGTAGGAGTGAAAGCAGGGAATGGGGGATACCAAAAGTCTAGGTGGTGAAGACTGAAATTGGGAAAATTTTCAGGATTGGCAATTTTCTTCCCCTTGAAACTTGAGCCCAGGGGCAGGACTTGAACCCTGACCCTGATTCCCTGCAGACCACCAGCCCTGAGGATCAATGGGCCAGCTGCCTGCGTTTTCTTGGGATCAAGCCCCCTCAAGCTGAGACCAAGCATGGCGCTCTAGATGATAATGCCAGCCAAACCTTAGAAACAGCAGCGCAAAACAAAAGATCAATCAAGCTGCCTAATGGAGGCAAAAAAATCCTACCATAAACTTCATGAGCTTGAAGTCTACACTAGTGGTCAATCAAGAGCCATCCTTGGAAGAAAACATGGGCCAGAAGCTTGCTTCCACAGCTACATCTTGAGAACAGAAAAATTGAGTGACCTATTCTGAAGCTGTGACTAATAAGCAAACACCCAGCAGCAGAGCCATTTTGCTGCCTCTAAGCCCATGTGTTCTGGCCACCCAACTTCATATTTCCTGACCCTATGATGAACCCCAGTTTCAAAATGTAAAGTTTGATGGCTGGGTATTATATAGACCTGTAGACCCTGCGCTAAGACTTTATCAAAAAAATTAAATAAAAGATTGTGAGACTTTGGTTTCCCCGTTTATTACCCTATTTTATTCTTGTCATTTATCAGTTCAGCTCAAGATCTTCCAGATCTCATGCCCCTCTGCCCGCAGTTTATTGTCTACCTGGTGCTCCCTTTAGTCCCATACACTTTACAGAATACCCCAAGAATCCTGAATATAAGGAATTTACCCTTGAGAATATACTTATATATGATCCCCTGGCCTGGTCAAATTTGCAAGTAATATACAACAGACAAGGCCCTTGGCATCACACCAAGCCCTGCCTTTTCAAAGGCAAGTACAATTTTCTGTCTGTGTATCAACTGAATATGAAATCTCCAATTACTCTGAAGCCAATGCCTGTGTATGCACCTGAACTTACCTTGGACCACACAAATGAGCTGTTTAGAATTATGTATATCACCCTCTCTGGGGTGATTGACACTATAATTCTGGCTGTTGGCCTGTGGTCCTGGGTGAGAAAGTCCTTCTCCTACCTCTTTAATTTAGCTCTGATCTTGTGGTGGGATCTGCCTGCAAACCCTGCAGCCTGTGTGATCCCTGGAAATGACAGGCTGGCTGCCCAAGCTTGGATTGCTGACACAATTGAAATAAAGTTAAACCTTTGTTCACCTATTATCAGTGGTTGGATTGCCAATTCTTGGCTGAGACCAATTGATTATGACCTGATCTTGTATATGAGGGGGAAATGTTACATGGCCTTTTCCTGGTTTATTTTTAGCTTAGCTGGTTGGGTTTGGCAAGAGTTTGGCCCCAACCATGTGGTCTGGGTCCCAGATCCCCATTGATTGATGCCAGGATTGGTGGCCAAGGTTTGGGTGTTATTCTTGAATTGTTCAGAGCTGCATGACCTTCCCTCTATTTTTATCCCCAAATTCTGGGACTTATCTGATTGGTTAATCCCTTGGGTGGATTGTGCATTAATGAACTTGAAGCTCATTAATTACAAAATTGTGCATTTCAGTTAGTTCTGTGCGCAATGTGGGCTCTTAAAAGTTACTCATTTATTATTAAATTATGTTCAAAATACAAAGAGCTTTAAAATTAGTGATTGATTAATCAATTTTAACTCTTATTCACTATATCAACTTGCATGGATGAAATCATTTCATGCAACGGGAGTTCATGCAGGGGGGACAGCTTTTGCTTAATTTAGCTCTCAATCAGCTTTTTTGACCTGACTTAATTCATTAATATACTTTGTAAACGCTATCAAGAGCTCTTGAATTTGTGTTTGGGCTTTGACATACATTAATTAGCAGCTGAGATATGATTGCATGGATTACATAATCTATGCAATCATTACATCATGTTTAACAAAGCAGTGGTATCTCAATCTGGAATTTTTTGATTCTCTCCTTTTGTACTATACTGTGATTTTTTTGCTTTGCTCCTCATTCAGAACTATGTCAGTAGTGATTCTGACACCTTTTTCATTGGGTAAGACTAAATGTTTATGGTACAAACTTAACAGGGGATCTGTTGTAAGTAACTTATTGTATCATGCACCCACCCCATGAGAATTATATTCCCAATACAGCAGGCTAGATCTCCAGGATTTAGGCCAGTGGTTATCAAACCTACTGGAATAAATCCCATGATCATATGAGATATCTCACCAAATAGGTAATATCTATCAAGAAGTGGGTTAAATCTTCCCAAGAAGAAATACCCTCAATATAAGAGAAGAGAAACACAGTTTCAAGAGGAGAAAACAGCTGAGGCAAACTTTTTAAAGAAAAAATCAAAGCAAAGATAACCATTTCTTGATGAGAGGGCTCTCAGAATAAATGAACGTAGTATACTACTATCCAGGAATCACATGCCTCCAATCTTGATCAGAATAGGTGGAGACCTTGGTACCAGAACCAGACTTGGTCCTAAATAAGACTGATCCTAAAACCACCTGTAAGAACAAGAGAATTAATTTTCTGGGAACTATTCTTGGGTGACCAGTCTTTCAGAACTGAGGATGGGGCAGACTGCAGGTTTGTCAGGCATAGCTGTCAGAACCATTATTTATGATAGTTTTAACACAAAGCCTCCATTTACTGGAAACAAAGTTCTATTCCCCCTGTCAGCAAATATGGGGCTTTTTTATTTTTCAATTGATGAAAACTAATTAGAACAGACTGGAATCACAAGATGATAAGGAAATAGATAAATTTATTATTAAGAGTGTGGGGAAAAATTTGAATCTGGGACTGTGAAGTTAAGTCTTAACTGTCAGGGCCCAGAATGCCCAAGACAATCAACTAGTCTGTCTGGATACAGCACAACAAACTGTGTGGAAACAATCAGCATCTGCCTTTCAAGATGAAAACCCCTTTTGATCACAAATGACCAGGAGTTTGCAAGGCCCACATGCTGCAAAACTCAGAGATCAAAGTCATGTGTAAAATTAGGCCCCAATATTATTAGGAAATGATAGATTTTACAAGCAATTGCTTGATTGAGCAATTGGGCAATCAATTCCTTGTGGGTTTTATTAATAGCTGTGACACTTTGGCAGGCTGCAGCCAATGTGCACTCATCCCCAGGCTTTAACACGCAGATTTTCAAACAAATTGTCAATACTATTAAAGATATTGTTACCAGACCTCTGGTGGCACAAAATACTAAGTTATTCCCATTAATTATAAGTAGTGAAGAAGGGAAGCCTTCCTCACTGTTGACATCTTAAAATAAACAGCTTTATGCCCAGAACCCATTATTTTCTTTCAGGGTTATATATTTTTGCACCAATATAATCATTCTTCTTTAATCTCTTTGTGAATTCACAACACAATATTCCCACAACTTCCCCTACCTGCCTGATCCTGATCTCATCCCAATGGTTATGCCAGCCTGCACCCTTGACTTGGAGTTCTACCACCACCACCTGGATCTCCTTCCTGGCCATTATAGAGGCCAAATTTCAACAACTATGAAGGGGATACCAGGCACCCCTCCCCTGCCTGATGCTCTTCCTGCCCAAGATTTCAGCAAACTTGGGTTTGTCTACATTACATTGTTGGGACTAGTTGACCAGTTTGTGCCCCAAACTGGAAATTGATGTCCCCTGGCCACTTCTGTAAACTATCTTGTCAGGATTGTGCCTATTGTGTACATAGCCTTTCAGGCCTGGCCTGCCTCTCCTG
Source organism: Entomophthora muscae (assembly GCA_014839935.2). NCBI lineage: Eukaryota > Fungi > Entomophthoromycota > Entomophthoromycetes > Entomophthorales > Entomophthoraceae > Entomophthora > Entomophthora muscae. The sequence continues at coordinate 46,054 of QTSX02002329.1, read as the reverse complement.
TGGGATTCCAGTCAGAATCTGGTATGGGCCATGACATTAACTTACTTAATTTAAGAGTAAAAACCAGTCTTGACCAGTCCAGCATTAAATCAAAGATGAGTGCCTGCAGCCAATCAGATGTTACACTTTCCTTTGATTTAATTAAATTCAACATCAGAAGTTTGGTCTCTGAAGTAGACCTTTTTGGTGAACAGTTGAAGTTACAGGATGATTCTTATTTCAATGATTAACTAGAAACAGTTGATGATAGTTGAATTATTAAAGAAATTTATTATTAATTAACAGATTGATAAACTGATTAAGTCAGTTACAAGCTGTTAAATGTTTCCAAATCCATCTCAATCAAATTTAATGCTTCAACTGTCATAAGCTAAAGACAATAAAATTTATATTTGCTATTTAAGCAGGGTAAGACCAGAACTTACCCTTGCTCAATCAATAAAGAAATTAAGCCTACAGTAATTTTCAAACCTGTTGAGATAAACAAAAATAACCCAGTCTAAAAGCAAAATTAAAATGGATCCAAATCTACTGTAATTCAATATAAATTCCTTGATTTTTTATTTGTTTTTAGACTTAGATTTTTTGTTTATATCAACAGGTTTGAAAATTGCTGTATTAATTAAGTTTTTATTGTTTGTAATATCCTCTAAAGTAAACACCATGAAACCCCCTAAACTTCCCATTATCAGGGGAATCGGGTTCAAATGGTTGTTACTTCTTCTGGGTTGTCATGTTTTACAGAGCTCTGTAAACATGGGTTCTAGACCTGGCACTGAAACAGATACCCAATACTGTCAGAATGAACATTGGGCTCCTATGGTACCTGGTAAGTGATATACTGCCTCTTTCTTTTCAACAAATTCTCCTGTTAAGGAAAAGGCCCAGTTGGTTCCAAAGAAAGCCACTATGTCAAGTATATTCCATCTGTTTGCCTCTATCTTCTTGTTTTCCTATTTGGGGGTATATGTGCTTTTAGGATGTTTGAATTCTCTTCTTGGTTGTTACTGTATATTTGGTGAGCTATTCTACTTGGGAATGATGTCACTACACATTGGCTCTAGGATGACTGGTTTAAATTATTCTGCATTGATCCATCATGCTAGGAAGTTATTCCCTGCAGAGAGGTTCCTGACAATAGCCCACCATAAGATAATTTTAACTTGAAAACATAGGATATGGATTGGCCCAGCCAGGACCAGGATCTGCCAGTCAGGATTATAGTGTTCACTATCACTGAGAAGGTAATATACACTATGCTTAACAGCTTTCTGGTTTTATTGTGTGAGTATTGACTACAGATAAGTATGAAGGCTTGGGAGACAGAGATAGCTCCATGGTGAGTTGGTAGGTGAGAAGAAAATTGTATTTGTTCTTAAACAACCTGGGTTCAGTCACATGACATTTGGATTCACAATTAAACCTAGTTGACTCCTTTATACAGACCAGGGAATAGATCATTAATATCTTCTTGGGGTGTGGTATTTGAAGTTGTGCTTCAAAAGGTACTCTGTAAATTGCATGATTCCTTATGGTACAGCTGGAAGACAGAAAACTGCAGATAGAGAAGCTGGCAATCCATAAGGTATAATATAAGTGTGGCAGATAACTAAAATGAAATACATGAGTAATTGGAATAACTAATAGTTCATAAAATTTTTGTATTTCAAAATGTCAATAAAGGCTAGCTCTGAAACTGGGGGTTTATGTAGCCCTTCATTACCAGGATTTACTTCAAGAGATTGGGAGTAAGATGTTTGTGTGTCAGGTATTTAGGTGGGCAGGCTTCCTTGGTTTTGGGGCAGCAAAATGGCATCAAAACAGGGCATGCTTTCATTGGTGGGCTCAGGTATAAGGATTGTTTGATTCTACTGTTCTGGAATACTATCTTTGGTATTAGGCTGGTATCTGGTGTCTTCTTCAGTGGCGGCAGGCCCCAGCAGTGGTGGCGTGAATTTTGATATTAAGATATATCATTATGATATTCTTAGTACTAATTCAATCAATATATACAATACCATTGATGCTATAAATTTGGGCTTGATCAGTATTCTAGTATATCAATACTATTGCACTAACGCACTCTCTATGCAAAATCACACTAGGAAGGCTTATTCTACTTTGATTCAATCTTTAGTACTTCCAGAGATACAGTAGTACTTGTGATTCTAATACTGGATAATAATACTGTTCCTCTTATTAAGCTCCAAACCATTATCTGCCTTTTTGAGCTCTATTTCTGAAACTAGGGACTTGAACCTTATTCTGATACTTATCCAGTATCGTCTTATTTCTATAGATCCCTCATATGATATACTAGGATCAATAGTACCTTTACTAGATGTTCATATGACTGTTCATATTTCCCTCTGTTCATCCTAAAGATGAGATGAGTGACTCTATAATCCCCACAATCCCATTCTTGATAAATAAGCTTTATTATTATATCTATTTTAAGTCTTTACTTAATAGTCATAAATTCCCAGGACAACAGGGTTAGGCTCTACCCTTGCTGGGTTTCTATCACATAGTCCTTGAGTAATCCTGAAATTAATCATCCACTACCTGGTGATGGTGATTTACACCATAACAAATAGCTTGTTAGAGTTGTCTAGGGGAAGTTCAGAGGTAGACACAGTCATTAGTTTTAGGGTAAGAGGTGAATTGTCCAGTTGATACACAGGGAGGAAGTTATACTTATCTTTAACTAGTTGGGGGTCAGTGATGAACCAAAGGCCCTTTCTGTCAAATCTGGTCAACTCTTTAGTTTGGGCCAAGGAATTGTGTGCTAATATAGTTTCAGAGGTATATGCTCTATATTTAAGTTTCAAAGGGCACTCTTTAAAGTGGAAAGGATTAAAGGGGGAACCTGGAGGATAAAAACTTGCAGGCAGTGAAGAAAGCAGATCAGAAGGACTGAAATGAATTGGAAGATAACTAAGATAAATATAGCAACATTTGTAAAACTGTTTTCCCATAACCTTTATTAAAAATGGCAATAAAGTATGATACAGGGTCTAATGGCTTATATATGTAACAACCCATCATTCAGGGTTTTAATGTCATAGTAGATTCCATAATGCAGGGAATAATTTGCTTAAGTTGGAAAGCGTGGAAAGCTGGAAGCCCATTAGCAAAATTAACTGATTTGACGGATTTAAATCAAACAGTTGATCAAAAATGGGTTACAGCCACCCCAGCTCTCCATTTGTACCCTATTCCCCCTTGCAAGCTGACGCTGATAAATTGACGTATAATGAGAGTCACCCAATATGATCTTATTTATCATCATAGTCATCAGAAGTTGTTCATAGAAGGATTCTTTTCAAACTAGACTAAGTATTCACTTGACAATGCAGAAGGGATAGGAGCCAAGGATCCAGGTGGCATTGCTTAGTCAAATTTTGATATATATTGAATAATTTTCACTGTTTCAATTCTTAAGAGTTGAGTCCTCTTAAAATTTTACTCAATAAAATCAAATACCCCTTGGTCTAACTTTATTTTAAAATGCATCCTGTAGTTGGCCTTCTGCGCTACATTCCCTATAATTTAATTCTTAGCCAAATCATTATGAGAAGATGGGGGTCTGCTGTTGGTACTTTGTTGTTGTCTCCTTCCAATGTTAATCCAATGCCATCAAATCTTGTAGTTTTCCCTACCGTATCTGAAGCTGATACATTTGCTCCATCTCAATGTCCAGAATTATATGCTAAAGACACCTTGATTCTCTCCCAGTCAATTTATCTTGGACTTTTTTGGCTAGGGTTAATCATTTTACTTAATTCTGGTGTATCTTTTGGAAATTTTACAAAACGGTATTTGAAGCATTGTTGGTGGTTAATCATTGACTCCATGTGGATTTGGGTGGTGATTCCCAGCCACATGGAGACTGCTTCCTATTATCCGACCATTTTTGTCACAGTTAACCCAGTTAATTATGAGTAACCAATATACTTGGCGGTATAGACAGTAATGAACATGGTGGGCTTAGAGGGCCCCAGTAGGGGCCAGGACTGATTGTAAGAATAAGCTAGTTGTGGCTGTTCCTCATTATACATACCATTGGTGTTGCCCAGCATGGGCCCAAACTGGTTGGATTTTAACTGGTGGCCCCCAAATCCAAGATAAGCTATGAGCACAGCAAAGAAGGTGAGGAGATTCACCTTCTGATCCTGGGAAGGGGTAACTAAGCTTAGATTTATGTCCTTGTTTCTATTGAGGCTAATACTTAAAGTGATGTTAAATTGGGTCAATTCTCTCAATAATAGCACAACCTATCACTAAGAAAGGGTTATTTACTATATAGTGTGCCCCTGTGGGCAGGAATATTGGGAATCATTGGATGGGGAACCCAATACATTTGGAGACCTCTTAAATTCCCTTTCTTGGCTGACATTGGGTGTTGGCAGGTGGGAATGTTTGGTCAAAATCCAATTTGCATTGGCATGATGTTTGTTGACCCATCTTCATGCACCCAAATTTGCTTACTGAATGTGGGGGCATGAATTTGTGTGTTGAGAAGCTTTTTGGTCCCTTCTGCATTGGGGTGATTCCTGATCTGGGCAGTAGTTTTCCTCAAATTGGGATTTGGGGAAATTACTTTTTTTGGTTTCCAAATTTGGTTATTTCTCCAGGGAGTGTAGAGGGAGTGGCCAGCTGGTGCAGGTGGGCAGGCAGCAGCTGGATGAATGGGTGGCTGGCAGGAATGGGCAGGATGGGTGGGTGGGTAGCAACTGGCTGGCATCTGCGTGGTGGTGGGCGCACACAAGCTGGCTGGGTGGTGGCAGACACCTGTGCAGTGGCGGCAGGTGACTGCTTGATGGCTAAAATACTCTTTCTTATTTTAAGCTCTGTTTGGATACTTAATCTGTTTACATACATCTTGCTTGTTTGAGTTATTTGTTGAATGACCTGTGGCCTAGATAGTGGGATATTTTCCTGTTCTTTCCATATTAGAGCTAAGTTGGTTACATAGATACTGGTGTCAGGAATATTCCTGACAATATAGCACCCCACTATCAGACTTTAATCTTAGTGGGCAGGATTCAGTTGGTCAGGAAATGGGTATTTAGGCAGATGAGTCACCTGGGTTTTGAGGCAGAAAAATGGCACTGGCCAGGAAGGGCACTTATTAGCTGGATCTCCAAGAAGGGTAGCACAACCCTTCTGTTCAGGAGCAATATTCTTGAGGGTGGCCCTCTGGCTCATATTTTCTTCATGTGTGGGATTCTGATTAGTTGCTAAAGTAGACATCAGGCTCATCAAGCCAATAGTGGTATCCTTCTTGCCTCTATTAGGCAACTCATTGTGTCCTTTGCTAGGCGCCATCATTGATAAGTCTTTGCTGGTGGTCCTATCTTCAAGAGCATTTGCAGTTTAGATCAGATAAGATTTGATCCCAAAAAAACACAGGCAGCTGGTCCTCAGGGCTAGCAGCCCACAGGCAGTCTTGACCAGGGTTTCAAGAGGGGCATAAATTTCATTTCTGACATCAAGTGTACTTTCTGGGAATTTTGATGGATATAATACCTTATCCCAGGGAGTTTGTTGGTTAATGAGCATTTTTAGAAACTCTAAGTACTTTAGGTCAACTGTCCCATCATTCTCTCTGCACATTAGGTAGCCAGCACATAGATAGCATCCTTTCCATCAGCCAAGATGAAAACAGGGCTGATCCTAGTGATAGATGGGACTATTTGGAAAACTTAATAATAGCTTCAATAGCCCAAACCTGATCCAGATCTAGGGCCAATCACTGATTGGCTAGATAAAAATAGATAGACTGAGATACATAAAACCATGTCTTAGAATATTACAATATAGGAGGCTACCATCATTTCACTTCTGAATCAATAATAGGTTGGAGTATCAAATGAATTAGGAGTATCAAATTCATGTCAGAACAACAACTATCCTGCTGAGCCAGTAACCCTATCTTAATTGCGTCAAACTCAAGAGTTGCCAAACAGAGGTCTGCCACCACGCTCTACTTTGAAACAATCTAAGGAACAAGATATTTTCCAAGAGTTGCAAATACCATGCTTCTGCAGCATGAATGCTGTGCCCTGTGCTACAGTAGAAAGACAATGGGGGGAATAGCACGTCCTCAGAAAACAAGGAACTAATAAAGGGCTGCAGCCAAATCCCTGGAGACTTTAGATGATTCAAATGTTATTATTGATATCAAATGGGTTAAAGCTGGAGTTGCCCAAGCATCCCTTGAAAATCTGGACCTACCTTGCTTTGTGCCAATCAATTACAATATTAAAATCACACGGTATACACTATTCAATGAGGATAGCACTCAATCCGCTGGTCCCCAGAATTTATCAAGTTATGATGTCATCAATTCAAATTCCAAGGCAAGCTCCCAGACAGCTGAAAATATTTTTATTGACCAATCTGAAGCCTCCAAATCCCCATCACGCCCATCCTAAGTTCCCTTAAAACTTTCCCAATTCCTTCTAGAAACTTGTTTCTAGATAGCTTATTTACCCTTGAATAAAGAAAGTTCTCCAGAATTATGATTGCTCTACTGGGGATGTTTGCCTCTGTCCTTGAGAAGTTGGCCCCTGTAATGGTCAAAGCTGCTGTCAATTCATTGACCGCCCCCTGGCCCGCTCTCTACCTGCTCCCCCCTTTTGGATTCTTGCTCTGATTTTCCCCTGCAAATCCCCCCTTCCCTTGACAATTTCTCTTGTCATATTCTGCTACACTACTCCTGATGCTAAGATGTTGAAGCTGCCTTCCCAATTTGGTCTCATGTTGCTCAAGAAACTCATAATTTGTTTATTATATCCTCATTGTTTGTCCTTGAATCATGCAGCTTACCATTTTACTCTACCACCCCAGGGGTTGATGCTGGCAGCCTGGGGGAAAGAATGGCTGGCAAAGTTAGAGCTAGACGCATCAGATTTCATCCTGGCAAGGGGTGACAACCCCTATTAACAAATCCCTTTCTACAAACAAAGGGAGTAAGAAAATCATGCAATACCCTGGGTAGTAAATAGACAATCTATTTCTGCTTACCTCACTACTAAGCAACATCTAGTAGTAACACCAATCCAAGACTAGACTCTCATATGTCAGTTCTTGTGGGATCCCTTAGTGACTGCTGTTGCTGGTGCTGTGTCTTCTGGATAAAGAATCCCCTACCCATGCTCTCCCTTGTGTTGGAGGCTTTGTTGCCAGCCCCTTGTACCCAACCCCAACTGGTAGCTTGGATTGTCTTTACACCATCCCCTATCAACAACCATGAACACATAATAATAAAGATTCTTCAAGGGCCGAAAATCTTGACAGTTGTCATGCCAGTTGGACTGCAAGTTAGTGGCCTCAGCTCCAGCCAGCTGACCCAAGGGTTAGCTGCCTTTTCCCCAACTTAGTGGGTCACTACAGACAAGTAACCAGGCTGTGAGGATTGGGGCAGATCAATAAGAAATAAAGCCCTGCTCTCAACCATAATTGAACCATGGTTTCAGCGACAACCAACGGGTTGCATCAACAATTCCCGGGAGACCAAAGGGGAAGTGATCAACAGAACCCCTAAAGCAACAGGTGAACCTAATGGCCAAAGTTACTAATAAATTTTGGACTTTAGTGGGTTGGATAATGATGAAGCAAGGGCTTTCTACAGCCCTGGTGTTCATTTAAGGAGGAAATGGGGTTGGAGTGGAGAATAGGGCAGGCTGAGGCAGATTGACCAATAATATGAGGGGATGAGTGTGATTCTTGAGGCAGGGAAATCTGAACAAATTTTGAATGGATAAAGTCAAAAGGGAGAGCTGACTCAACTGAAATTGAGGGAGCTGCCTTGGATGCACATAACCATGCTCCTGGCTGCTCTTAAACATGATATTTAACCAGGGGTTCTCTTGGGCAGGTTAGGTGAGGGCATTTTTGGAACGCTTTCACAAGTAATAGTGTGAGGGCTTTTCTTGGACTTTTTGGTATATCTTTGGAGGGTTCCCGGGCGCATTTTGTTAAAAATTCTCAGGCATTTGGTGAAGATTGAAGTGGAGGCCTAAAGGGGAGGAGTAGATTTACACATGTGCATAGTCCTCTGGGTAGGTGGCCCACAGGTTGGGCTGATCAGAGTTCAACCCACAGTCAGGGCTTTAATCTGATGACTGATAAGAATTGTCATTCATGACAGTGGTGCTCATTCACTAGGGTACAGAATCTATCTTCTCTTTAATAAAAAACTTCTCCAAATTATTCCTCTTTCCTTTTCCCCAATAGCTATTGCCAATAGCCCAGCTATAACACCTTTATGAATTCAATTCAAAATATTTTTATTTGGGCTATTTATAAGATTTTAATTGGCTGGTATTGCTTTGATGTGTGCCTATAAAATTACACCCTGCGCCTGCCCTTGGTGAATCCTTGAACGGTTTAATAGATGTCAAATTAAAAGTAGCTTATGTGAACTATTCAACATCCGAAATGGGGTTGCTTCATTGTATTCGGTCCCTATATTCCTTTTGTATAGATTGAGCTGGATAGTATTACATTTCATAGTTGATTCCTAATCTTTTTTGCGTAATGTAACGGATTAAATGGGGCTTGTCCTTCGTAAATATACAAACTAACTTATTGCTCTTCTGTTCTGGACTGACTTGATTGTTTATCTTAATAGCTATGAAGGCTACTCTGGTTGTTTAGTTATTATATTGAATCAGACTAATAGCCAGGTATAGTTATCTCCTAACACTATATATATGGAATACTACATATCAATACTTCTTGTATTGGATAGTATATATTAAACAAAGTTAAAAAACAAAGAACCCTAGATTTTAATGTTAAAGATATGAAATAAAGTATTAATGGCAGAACAGAACGATACTTCTATCTTTTAGGGAAGACATTTACTGCCATGATGGATACTAGAGTGCAATTTCTCAAAAAGAAACAAAGCAGTAACTTTTGAAATCAAGCTTTCCGCCATAAAGTTTAAGCAATATTCCACGTGAACTAGCGCGAAAATAAGAAGCAACGTTTTTATGGTATAGAGGGGTCAGGATTCCCTCAAAAACGTCTGCAAACAAATAACGGACACCTTTAAACACGCAATCATCGGGAAATACTGCTGGTGAGATTTAGTCAAAATTAAGTTTATAGCTCATCTGTCAACTTTGTACAATTCAAAGCTAAAGTCTGACGACTTGTTGCCCTGTATAACTTTAAGACATATTTATTCTAGTATGTTGTTGGAATAATCACAAATTGTGCCATAGAGAAAACAAGTGCTATACTTAATGGCTGAACATCAAGCTTTTTAACTGAAACCTGCAATCACTATACTATGAAATAGAAGAATTATACACAGCAATTAATCCATTAGTGCCAATCACACTAATTAAGTAAGCTATATTTAATGCTACGCAATTCTAATTCTATCTATGACTTAAGCTATATTTATATACATGTAAAATTAATTTTTGCTCTATATGCCCAACAAGCATAAAAGTGGTTATCATGATGTTTAATCATTACAATAGTAATGGTATTATAAAGTAGTATTAAAACCCAGGGATGATAACTAATCAAGATATACCGAAGATATGGACAACCATTTTCCTAGTCATAAAGTCTTACAGACAAACATTGTGTGTGCGAATTCACGTCTTAGCTTAGATAAGCAGTCGCTAATTAACACAGTAAGAGAAATATAGGCTAATTGACTAGACAAAAAGCTTAGGATAAGACTTGACCAGAAGCAGAATGACGACTTTTTATTTTTAAGAAATACTTCAAAACATAAAGAAAAGACTAATTCTGAAGGGCTCTATATTTTATTGGAGTTATTCTTCCTAAACAAATATTAATACATAATAACCAAGGCGGACTTACAGGGATCTCAACCTCACCCTCATCGATTCTGTCTCCGAGATCCTTAGGGTTCTCGCCATCAACAGTGCAGCCAACAGAGAAAGCGGTTCCAAGGATTTCCTTGACGGTTCCTTTCAGCTCCTTGGCAAGAGATTTGTAACGCATGATACGAGCAATCTCAATAACTTGCTCAAGGGAAATATTTCCAGAGTGCTTGACTAGAGGGGTTAAATCGATGCATTAGTACCACTTACTGTTCTTTTCCTTCTTCCTGTCTCTGACGGGCTCAGCAAGAGCCTTGATGACAAGAGAGGAAGCAGAGGGAACAACTGAAACAGCAGCTTGACGATTCTGGATGGTAAGCTGGACAGTGATGCGCAGACCCTTCCATTCTTGGGTAGCCTTGGCAATATCTTCACCAACTTTCTTGGGAGAAAGACCCAAGGGACCAATCTTGGGAGCAAGTGCGGAAGAAGCACCTACTTCACCACCGGTAGCACGGAGGTAGACTAAAGAAAGGGTATATTTAAACGACGAAAGAAAAAGCTAAGTATAAAAATCTAAAGGGAGCAAGCCAACCAGGAGCGGCGGCCCTGAGAGATTATGACCTCACTAAAGAGTAGCACTTACTGATCTTAACTTCATTGGGATCGAGCTTAGGAGGCATATTGTTAGACCGTGCGTGAGTAGTGAAATAAACTGCTTAAGCACAACCGGTAAAAGAAAGATCAAGCCTGATGATAGACACATTAAACCTGACCTCCATGAAATTGGCCATAAAAAATCTTAAATTTTGATTTCCCATTGGAAACATTTCCGACTTTAGAATTGGCATCCCCATCCCAAAGCTCAACCAGAATTAAATTCAAATCAATCGGCTCATCCTTCCGAGACAGCCCAAGGCAAAGCACCATAGCTTTCTTGATATCAAACATTATATTTAAAATCTGAATTTATCAAGATCGATATCCTTTGCTTGAACAAAGGATGAAAAACGCTTCAGTCGAAGACAAGCATCAAATCAAACCCCAAGTAATTGGCCTCATACGAAATACAACAGTTCAACAGGTGGTATGATCATAAGCCAATCTACCGAACCTGCCCAAAGTTTGTAGCCAATAGGATCAGGTCCCATTAAACAATTCTACCGGGCAGTGTACAACAAACTTCTCAAACAAACAGCACTCAAACCAAGGCCAGAAGATTCCCATCGTACCGAGCTAGAACGTCAATCTTATCTTAGAATTAAACCTGACAATGTTAAAATTAGGGAGCCCCGATCTAAATGCTGCAGGTGGGCTATAAGGACCCAGCAGCTACCCACTTCTGGCACCATATTTCTTGTCAAGGCTTCCCTCAAACACAGTTTTTAAAGAAAATTCCATAGCCCGCATTGACAAATATGGACACATCATTCCTGGCGCAGCCAAGTTGATGGAGGACATAGCCAGGAGATCCACCAGGATCACACCTAATGGTATCCAATGGCAACACAACGTGTTGGCAACTGCTGCCCCCACATAATATCCCCAATCCCCTTTTCAGCTGTGTTTCTTTTAAACGCCATCTTTGAACATTAATAAAATTTTGTTCCCATAAAAAAATACATTTTTAAACCCCTGTATTCCCTCAAAAACTTACTTCTGTTGGGCAGAGGCTTGGGAGGAGCGAGATCTGGAAGAGGAAGATCTATTTTTATTAAGACATCAGCCATGTTATATAGTAGAGATATGTGAATCAGGAATTTGGTACTGATCCGGATGATGGTCTGGGATTGCATTCCAGAAGTGCCGCATCCAGCGCTGCAACTGAGATCAACCCCTCGCCTGTCAATGTATCTCACAGCACCCAGGGGGTGCATATAACGGCACCCCAAGATGTATCTAACAACCCAATATCTTCCACCTCAGATGTCAAGATACAGACAGTATCCCCAAATTAGGAGCTGTAAGGAAGGGGTACTTGGCTCCCTGAGCCTAGTACCCATCCTGGCAGGGAGTACCACCAGGACACAACCTAGAGGAGTTCTAGTATTGCTAATCAGAGGGGCCCCAAAGGAGGAAGAGTGCAGAAGATATGGGAAATACCCATGAGTGGCAGAGACAGCAGTGCCAGCCAGAAGCCAAAGAAGGGTTTCAGAAGTCCCTGAAACTACTTCTGAGAAAGTAGGAATTGAAGCCAAGAGGGGGGTACACTCTCAGCAATCATTGCATTGTTGTCAGGGCTGAGTAGATCAGTTGCCTCTGGAACTGGGACCCATACAGAGAGGGGACAGCAGGAGGTTATGAGATCTTGCCCAAGACCTGCACCAAGATAAGGCTGGCTACTCAAGCGCTATACCAATGGAAACATTTAAGAGGGTGTCAGCTCCAAGCAGGAGTCAGGTGAAGTATCAGTCAGGTAAGGGATGAAAGAGACCCCAGATAGGTCCCAAAACTACAACCATATTATGAAGCCAATAGGCCTTCATCTTAATCTACCAAGAGAGAAGGGGACCAATCCATCAGCAGAAATAAGATCCTTGTAAGATTCTGCTTCAGGGGGGCAAACCCTGGGGCTTTTAATCAGGAAAGATTGGTGTCTGTCAGGAATAATCCTAAAAAAACATCTCAAAAGAACATCATTTGTAGCACAATGGCACCAGAGAATCAAAGAAATCATCTGCGGTGTCACGGCCCATACCAGAGTCTGGCCGGGCTCCCATAGGGGAGGCAGGCCGGGCCTGGAAAGCCATGTACATAATAGGCGTAATGCGGACCAGGTAGTTGACTGCAGTAGCTAGGGGGCGCCAGCTCCCAGTATGGGGCATGACCTGGTTGGCCAGCCCCAATACTGTGATATAGACAAACCCCAACTTGCTAAAGTCCTGGGCAGGAGGCGCATTGGGAAGGGGGGAGCAGCAGGAATCTCCTTCATAGCAGGTGGGAGATCCAGATGATGGGGGTGGTAATACTCCAAGTCAAGAGTGCGGGGTGGATTGACTGAGATAGCAGGAGCATAACCAGGAGGATATGGGTAGGCAAGATTATGTTGTGTAGTGGATTCCCAAATAGATGCAAACATAATGATTATATTAGTGCAAAAATAGATAATTACTGCAAGGAAATAATGGGTCCTTGGCATGAAGTTGTGCTATTTTAAGATTTCAACAGTGAGGAGGGCTTCTCACCCTCACTACTTATACTTACTGGTAATTTTGTGGCCTTTTGTGCCACCAGGGAGATGATGGCATCAATTTTGGTTGAACTTGTGATCTTCACTGGAATCTGTGTACTTGGGCCAGGGGGTGGGTGCTAATTGGTGGGTACAACATGAACCTTTCTTGAACTGCAGCATGCCAAGGTGCCATTGCTATTTATAGATCCTGTGAGCAATCAAGCACCTGATCACACAATCAAATGGTTGCACTCCCAATGTGCCATTTCCTGATAGTTGAGAGGCCCAAACTTGATAATAGAATCAAAGCCAGGGATTTGAGGCTCGTGTGTGTGAGAGAGAGGGGCTAAACTAACTAAGTTTGGCTCCCATCCCGGTGCAACAAACCACCAGGATGCCATCCAGTGCGCAACTGGGATGGCCGCTTAGAGAGGGGACCACAGGGAGGACACCGGGGACAACTGGGGGAAGTAGGCATTCAAACCCATTAGAATCAGACTGGTGAGCAACCAGGGAGTGCAAGTAGGAGCGGGAGAGGCCACATTGGAGGACCTGGGGGTTACCACATTCTTCTGAACCATGGAGGGGAGAGGAGGTGTGGGGGGCACTACCTCTTCAGAACTAGGCAAAGCAAGCTCCACGACATCCAGGTCAAGATTGTCACACGTCAGGCTCTTAACCACAGCCTCTCTGGAAAAGAGAAGACTGCTGGGGAGGTCCCAGAGACTGGCAGGGTTGCTACCTACCAAACGGGCCAATGAGGAGATTTTCCCCCACAGGTCAGGGGAGGTGGACCACAGAAGCAAGAGAAACGGAGCCAGGGAAAAGACAACAAATTTAAGAGCCGGCAGTATCATAGAAGGAACCAGCACAAAATTTGGGGTAGGATGGTATAGTTTCTGGAGAAAACGGAGAGAAAATGGCAAGACTAGGGTAGTCTTTGGCAAATCCTTGGGAAAACAGCAGAACGGGTTTGGGTAGCCTCGCTGTTGTCTTAGGGCCCTTGGATTATAACTGCAAGCGAAATTGGGTTCAAAAATAATGATTTTTAAAGGAAAATTTGAGATAATAATAGAAATTATAGGAAAATTTAATTGAAATTTTGAGCTTTGAACTTTGATTATGAAGGCGAGAGCAAAAGAGACAACAACTAAGTGAAAGAACACTTGTACAAGGAGCCAGAAGAGAAGCCGGGTTCAAAACCGGCTGGCTAAAGGTAAGCTTAGGGTAGGGGCTACACTCTAATATTTTGAGCTTTAGGGAAGCAACTGGTTCCAGACAACTCAAAATTAAGAAAATTAAGGTGCAGGTGACTCCAAACTTTAATGTAAGTGAAAATAGACAAGCAGGGAACTGAAAGTCCTCTTGCTTGGTTAAAAGGAATGGATTGCAAAAAACTGGTCACATGACAGTTGGGGGTGAGCCTGATTGGCTAGGTACAAAACTTTGCTGGATGGGCTCAGGGGGACTGGAGAGTTTTACTCCAATTTCTGAAATCAAATCTGATTGGCTGGAAGAGATGCCAGGCATTTGGGGGTCAACTGGGTTATCAAGTGTCAATGTGGCGACACCTGATTGGGTGGCTCTGATAGTTTTTAAAAACGGACGACACCAGGCTAATAGGTAGTCCAAATTAACCAGGGTTTCTTCCCAGGAAGGGGCAACCAAAGGCAGGGATTCCACAGGATAAGCCAGCACAAACCTCTCATCAACTGTGTGAGCTAAATCATTCAACAAATGGAGGGGTTTGGCGGGCGTTTTGGGACCTTTTTTGGTACAACAGGGAAAGATTGAGCGGTCCAAAGCCAGAGATGGCAGTGAATTTACAGTGTGTATCTCAAATCTTGGGCCACTTGTTAGTCAAAAGGGGGTTTTCTTGCTCTGAGAGATACTTGGTAAGGGTTTTCAAGCTGTGGGGGTTTTGCCTCTAGGAAGACCAGCTGATTTTCAAGGGCATTCTGGGACCTGGCATGCAGCAGTTTTACCTGATTGGGGTGTTGAAGAGCTGGATGTACAGGTATTCTGGCCACCATCAATACACTTAACATCCAGTCATTGCCTGGTATGATGCCAATCCAATCTACTGTTCTACATACCAATAAAGGCAACAAAGCAATATCATATGACTTGTCCAAGTATCCAGCAACGTGAACCCATCCTGCACATGACCAACCCCTAGGTTTGATCCAACTAAACCCGCAACACAGCAAAAGCTATATAAGTCTAAAGTATTATCAAATAAAATATACTTTTTATCTTATTAATTTCATATTTGAAGCTTTCCCAAAAGGTGCTTCTTATCACTGGTAGCTGCTACGGGTTTTGACCACGTCCATGAAAGAGAAAATGACTGAACAGAACCCGCCCACTTTTGCTCACATACTCAACCAGGCCACATCCCAGGATACCTGGAAGACGTACTTCTGCACCCACAACATCAATGAGGATATAACTAAAGGATGCACCATATTTGAAGGTCTGATCATGCTCAAAGAATGCGCCAAGATAATTCAATACAGTTGATCTCTCCAACCATAAACAAACACACAACTGCCTACCACAGGAAAAGCCACCAGCACCAAATACATTGATATCAACAAGTTCTTTGGTAAAAAAAAGAAAATGTCATCAACTGGCTAGACAACTTAGCCGCTAAACTCTGTACCAGCTGCATCCCCCATGAAAAATGGGTCCAGGAAGCCAGCAAGTGCCTGTACAAGGCTGCAGCTAACTGGTTTGCCACTTGGGTTGGCTCACAAACTGACAAACAGCTCAATAACTGGGAAGAGTTCAAAGCAGATATCACCCACAATTTCCATGTCACCAAATCCCTCCAAGACATTACAATGCAGCTCAGCAATCTTCCTCAGAAGACCACTATCACAAATTACGCCAATGAATTTGAAGAGATACACTGTAAGATCCAAAGCCCAGCACAAGCCAACAACGTACATACCAGAACCTCATTCATCAACAGAATGAAACCCTCTGCCGCTGCCCTCATCTGCCCAGAGGTCAACACTGCAACAGAAATTGGAGGATAGTATGAAGCTGTTTCTAAATGGTGGGGAATTACCACCCAAATCCACGTATAATTAATGATTAACCACCAACATGGCTTCAGATAATATTTTGTGAGATTTCCAATTGAGATACTAGGATTAAGTAAAATAATTAATCCTAACCAAAGTAGCCCAAGATAAATAGCCTATGAAAGCATCAGAGTATCTTCAGAATAAAATTCAGGACTTTGAGATGCAACACAATTTTCTGTTTCAAAGACAGGGGGGACAACTCCAAGATTGGCAGGCATGGAATTAACATTGGGAGGTGCTGACAACAAAGTTCCAACTGCAGGGTCCCATCTTCTAGTAATGATCTGGCTTAGAATCAGATTGTAGGGAATGTAGCGCAACAATCCAACTACAGGATGCATTTTAAAAATGTAAATTAGACCAAGGGATATATGATTTTTATTGAGTAAATTTTTGGGAGGACTCAACTCTGAGAGTTGAAACAGTGAAAATTATTCAATATATATCAAAGGTTGACTAAGAAATACCACCTGGATCCTGGGTTCTTATTCCTTCCACATTGTCAAGTGAGTATCTGGTCCAGGTTGCAAAGAACCCTTGGGTGACCAATTTCTGACGGCCATGCTGATAAATAAGTTCATATCTGGTGACCCTTAAGTTATGTTGATTTATCAACATCAACTTACAGGGGGGAATCAGATTCAACCATCAAACTGGAGCAGCTGTAACCCATTTTTAATCAACCATTTGATTCAAGTTTGTTTTATCAGTCAGCTTTGTTAAAGGTTTCCTGGCTTTCTGAGCTTTCCTACTTGGCCAAATAATCCCCGGTATTATGTAACTTACTGTGACATTACCCTCTGCTTTAGCCTGGGGCACAATACCACCATCCAGAAGATGGGATAAGGAAAAAAAATTATGGGCAGGGGGGAGTTTCATTGCAGTCAAGGTAAGCTCAGGATGACCAATGGCGGTTGGATAGCAATTGTAGAACTCTTGGATAAGAACTGGGGAATTAAAGAAATCATAGTGGGGAAACCATGAGTTTTCAGAATCAGGATACCCCTTCCATGACACCAAGTACTCTAGACAATGTTGATTCTTACAAGAAGTCAAAATGCAATTCAACTCATACCCAGGTTCTCCTTCCACCAGAATGGGTTGGGAAGAAGGAATCTCAGTACCCTTAAAAGGAGTAAGTAAGCATTTGTAAAGGGTATGGAAAATCTTAAAAGCCAGGGGTAAATCTAATTGGTATGTGGAGGGACCAATTTGACGTTCAACTTTGAAGTGACCCACTTGCTTGGGGCCTAATTTGTGGCAAGGGACCTTCAGTTTCCTATTGCAGGCATCTACCATGACCAGATCACCTGGTCAGTAGGTTGGATCTTTCTGGCGCTTGCAATCTTCATATTCCTTGTAAGTTGTCACAGCAGCGGCAAAAGTAACCTGGAGCTCCTGATGAACTTGCTTCAATGCAGCAGCCTGATCAGTTGCAGCTTCCACATTGCTAACCAAACGAGGACCCATGTTGAACAAAAGATTGTAGCCCACATTGGCATAAAATGACAAGACTTGAGTTGATGTAAGCGGGGTGTTATTATATGTGAACTCTGCCATGAGTAAGTTAGTACACCAGTCATCTTGTCGTGCATTAGTGTAGCAGCACAGGTAGACCTCTAAACTTTGGTTTACCCTCTCCATTTTTCCATTGGATTGGGGGTGGAAAGCTGTGTAACAGCACAATTTGATACCAAGAATTCCAGTAAAAGCTTCCCAAAACTGAGCAATAAATTGGGGTCCACAATCACCCACAATCTCCATCAGGATGCCATGTAGGGAGAAGATTCTATTCACAAAAAACCTAGCTGTTTCCACCAAAGTAATTGTGGTTGAGCAAGATAAAAATTGTGCCATTTTTGTGAAACAATCTACCACCACCATAATTGCATTAAACCCATTAGAATTGGGAAGTTCCCCAATGAAATCTACCAACACAGATGTCCAAGTTACTGCAGCAGGGTGCAGTGAAACCAGTAATCCAGTAGTCTTGTTCTGGCTCTCCTTGGACCAAACACATATCAGGAAGTCTCAAACAAAAGCTGCTACCTGCACTGTTAAACCTTTCCAGGAAAACTGGTGGTGGATTAGTTCCACTGTTTTGTTTTTCCCTGAGTGGCCTGCCGTTGGACAGGTATGATGGGCCTCCATGATTTTGTCCCAAATGGTTCCTTCAGGAACCCACAAGCAACCTTGATGATATAAAACTAGACCTATGTTTTGATAGCCCTGTGGCTGACCAACTGGGCTTGCACATGATAGTTCCAATAGCCTATTGTAACCTTTGGACAGAGGCTGCAGAAACTTAACTTTGGAATGTAAGTCTAAGTCTGCGCCCTCAGTTAAGGACATAGTGGCCAGCAAAGCAGGTGGTGGTAATACAAAAGGAACCATAGCATTGTCTGGAATCATAGTGTGTGTGTTAAACTCAGCGTGCATATCAGTATCCAGGAGATGGGAAGGGTTTCTGCTCAGCGCATCTGCTAAGTGATTATCAGTACCCTTAATGAACTTGTAGCAAAGCTTGTATCTTGTCATATCACCATGCCATCTGGATTGGCAACCCAACAAAACCCTAGGTTGGCAATAATACAGAAGAGCTTTATGTTTGGTCCTTCCAACAAACGGATGACACGCTGACATGATATGGTGATGCCAATGCTTTAAAGATTCCACAACTGCCAACAATTCCTTGTTGTAAATCATGTAATTGTGTAGCCAAGCCTCCATCTTTTGAGAGAAATACCCTACAGGTCTATCAACACCATCACCAGCGGTTTGTAATAACACACCAGCCACAGCATATTTGGAGGCATCTGTGGAAACCACAAAAGGGAGCTCAGGATCTACATGTTGCATAACTGGGGAGGATAACAAAATAGCCTTGAATTCTAAGAATGCTTCTGCACACTCAGGCGTCCAGACTATAGTTGTCTTCCCACTGTCTGAATATAAGGGGGCAGCCACTTCAGACAAGTGTGGTGTAAACTTCTTCAAAAACGTACAAGTTCCCAAGAAACTTCAGAGTTGGGATAATGTTACAGGAGTAACATACTCTTGAACTGCTTCTTCCTTGTCAGGAGCAATAGTGTGACCATCTTCAAAGATAATATTACCCAACAAGGTAACCTTACACTTAAAGAATTCACACTTACACTGTTTGATGATCAAATTAGCCTGGAGGATGCGCTCTACAACTGCTGACAGGTGGGCCTTATGTGACTCCTCATCTGGAGAGAAAACCAAGATGTTGTCCATATACATAATAGCACATACACCCAGAAGGTCCCCCAAGACTGAATCAATTAACTGCTGAAAGCAATCTGGAGTATTCTTCAATCCAAAAGGCATGACACAGAACTGGAAGATACCTTTCTTAGTCCTGAATGCCGTCAAGCATTACATTCCTTCTTTGATCCTAATCTGGTTGAATGCATTCAACAGATCAAGCTTTGAGAATACCTTTGCCTTCTCAACGCACCAAGAAATTTGTGCTTCAAGTGGTAAAGGGTAGGGGTCAGGAATAGTAATGTTATTCAAGTTTCTGTAATCAACACAAGGTCAAAGAAAACCATTGTATTTTTGTACAAACAGCAGTGAAGAGCAAATTGACAAAGCCTTATTAAAGATATAACCTTTTTCCAACATTTCTTGAGTCCACTCCTCTAAACATGCATCTTCTTTCAAGGTCAAAGGATAAATAGGAGACACAATACAAGTGAGATCAACAGTAACTTTAAATTCAAAGTCAAACTGAGTATGCTTTGGAAGGACTTTACCCCTAGTGGCGTCAAATGCCACAGACCAGGGTTGAAGGCATGCGGGTAAATCCAAACTAACAGGTGCAGGAACAGGTAAAGACTGGATTTTCTGAGAAGAATTCTCTAATTCTGACATATCCAACAACAGAATATGGATGGAAATTCCTGAAGAGTGGTCCACTTGCAACTCATTTTCTTTTAGAAGGGTTGATACATTATGGTTGTGCCACCAGCCCATCCCCAAGATAATAGGATACATAAGGGTAGAGCAAATGAAGAACCTTGCAGTAAAAGACTGACCCACAACTACAAATGTCACTGGCTTCTTAAGCTGAAAAGAGGGAAACGTTTGACAGTTTCCACCCCTAAAAAGCATTCCAGAGTGATACTTGAGTTGCAGAAAGTCTGTGGTCTCAGCACTCATTAAGTTCTCAGAAGCACCTGTATATAACAGAATGGCTGACCAATAGATATTTTGACCGGTGTTGTCATGAATAACATTTCAATACTTATATTGAAAATCTGGGAATTGAAACCCGGGTCTCAGGGAAAGCCTTATGTTGACCAGAGTAGACAGGAAACCGCCCAACTGCCAGTTGGGTCAAACCCTGGACCACCAGATATAGATGACCCCAAACAGGAGGAACAGAAACCTGCCAACCTGCCAACCTGCCAAGCGTCAATACTAGAGGTTTGAAATCAACATTGGAGACCCTGGAATCAAACCCTGACCCTCCAAAGACTACTCAAGCCGCACAAAGTGGACAGGAACCTGCCAACTTGTTAAATTGCAAACCCAAGTTGGTGAGTTACTCCAAGACCTGCTGGTCTCCCAAGGACAATTCCCTGAATGGTCACCAGATTGCTGCCAACCTTGAGCCACCAAAGATCTGGACCTATGCAGAGGTTGCAGCTTGTCTTAAGGAGGTTAAAACAAAACCTACTGCTAACTCTGCCAATGATTTCCAGCAGCTGCTAGTCTTCCTCCCAGAATGGATAGTACAATTGAAATACTCAGGTGATGTGAACAGTAGCAGCGGAACAAAGCATTGCCACTTCTATTCATCAGAGCAGGCACTACCTGGATCTGCCGCCCTCAAGACTCTAAGCCAAGATCCATGCCCTTCCAGTTTTGTTTCTGCAAACCTGAACCCTGCAAAAATCAAAGAAGCAAAGATCCATGGTATAAAAGCCCTGGCGGTATGGTGATGACCATATTTTCATTTTTGATAATAAAGTTTTATGAACATTTGGTTTGAACAAATCTTACCTTATCTAGTCTTAGTGATCTTCCATCTTAACTCCAGCCAAGTAGACCATCAGTCAACTGCTCCCTCTGGAGACCAACCTTCTGACCCTTCCCAGGCACTATACCGTCCCCCAGGAGCCCCCTTTGGACCTGCGTATTTTACTGAATACCCACCCAGCCCCGCCTACGTGGAGTACAACTTGGAGACTATTCTCATTGCCAATCCCTTGGCAAGGACTAGAGAAACTGAATACATGGGACTTGAAGGAAATAGGATCAAGGTGCCGCCCTTATTGTTCAAAGACAAGTACAATTATCTGCCTGCCTACTTTGTTCCCATGACTCTGCCCTTAACCCTGCAACCCAACTGCCCAATAGAGACCCCCACTGCAGCCAAGACTACATCCACCCAACTGTTTGGAGTACTCTACATTATTTTGATGGTAATGGTAGACACTATGGTGCCCAATTCAGGGCCCTGGTCTTTGCTTGGGTGATCTGTATCCTATATTATCAAATTAGCACCCATCCTGTGGTAGGCATTACCCTCTGACCCGGCTGTATTCTGTCCCAAGCCAACCAATGTATCTACCTATGCCTGGCTTCCTGACATTATGACAATATTTTACAAACATGGTAACCTGGGCCCCAAGATGTTGTTAACACTTGGGGCAACTTGTATGCTTTTTTTGGATAATCACTTATTACACCCATAAGGCAATTACCTCCCTGATATTCTCATGGATGAAGAACCAACCTGCCCAAGAATTGAAAGACACCGCACTTGGGGCAGAACCCCAGAACATGGCCACATCACAAGTACAAAATGTGATAGTGAACCAGACCACAACCAAGGTGGACATGCCCCAGATGGGCAAACTCACCTTAGAAGAAGCTCGCCAAGCCATGCCTGTCCTCTGTCTCCACTTCCAAGCCAATTCCAACACATTCCCCAGTGACACTGAGAAAGTCCTGGGGGTGGCTGCCATGCTGTCAGGAGACGCACTGGATTGGTTCAGAAAGGCCACTGCTGAATATATCAAATTTTGCCTCAATTACTCCCAATTTGACAGTGAATTGATGGCCACTGGAGATAACCAAGACACCAGATACTATGCGCTGAACTCTCTGTTGGAGATCCAACAAGGAAACCAGCCCATTCAAGACTATGTGGATGAGTTCCTTAAACTGAAGACTCACACCCAACTTGAGGATGAATTAGCTGCCATTATCTTCAGAAAAGGAGTTAATTTAGCTATGAAAGACCTGTTGAAACACCATCTGTCCACACTGAGCCTGGAGGAACTACTGCCCCTATGCAAAGGACTGAGCTTAAACCAGTGTTTAAATAGCAGGCTTGATCCACCAGCAAGGTTCCAAACAAGCGGGTTTGTGACCTGCAATCTGATTAACCGGCCACTTGAAGCCAGAATAGGAAGTCAACTCAAATTACCAAATCCAACAACATGAACAGATAATGATCCCTTACGGTGGATACCTTGTTTTGGCACTTGACTCATTACCAGGATCAAGCTACCCTCCTCTTTCATCCAACAGTGTGATCAACAATCATGGTCCTGTTATCCTTGATTCACAAAGACTATATAATCACTATCTCTCAATAAAGATTATTATCTAGATTATAAATATTTTTCCCCTTGTAACTCTGCTAAAACAGCACAGTTACAACACCAGGAAGGTTCAAACTCATACCCTACCTGTGTTGGCAGATCTGCAACGCCAAATTGATCAGGGATGTACCCCAAAGAACTAAAACATCACTATTGAGATGGGTTGTGTTTCTACTGCCATGAGGAAGGGAATCTCACCAGAGCTTGCCCCAAAAAGAATACCTCTCTTGTATCCTTGGCACAAATAAACACCTCTGTGCAATCTTAAAAATTCATCCAAGTGACCATGGAACTATCAGGAATCAAGCACCAGATTGAAGCCTTCATTGATACAGAAGCTTAAAAAGCTTCATTGACGCCAGCCTGGCCAAGGAACTAGGCCTGACAGCCTCAGAACACAGCCTACAAGCAATCATGGGAAACAGTTCTCTGGACACAGGATACAGATGCAAACAATAACTTCCCTTGAAAATTGGACAAAACATGTACCCAACCCCCTTGATCCTCTTGCCAGGTTTACCCCACCCCCTAATACTGGGCAACTCCTGGTCTGAAAAACATGGCCTGATCCTGAACTATTGTGAACAGATTACTATGTTGGGACGACCTGAATCTTGTGACACTGTTCCCTTCTGTATGAGCCCTGGCAGAATGCCTCCCAACAAACTCTTAACCATAAAGATAGAGCCTAGCGTCAGGATACTACCCACCCCCTACAGAAATGAGACCATGTGTTTAACAAAGAAACAGCCACAAAACTACCCAGCCATTCAATCTATGACCACGCAATAGACCTGTTACCAGGGACCCAACCACACCATGGCCCTATCTACAGCTGTAATCACTGCAAACAGGTAGCCTTGAAGACTTAACTAGAGGACATGACCAAAAAGGGTTTTATACGAGTGTCAAAGGCCCCTTACTTGTCTCCCATGCTGTTTGTAGGAAAAAAAGATGGAGGAATGTGCCCATGTATAAACAATCAGAAACTGAACAATATTACGGTGAAGAACTGTTATCCCATCCCAACGCTGATGACCTCTGCAACTTACTGACTAGAGCCCGAGTGTATTTGAAGATTGACCTAAGAGATGCCTTCAACCAGATCCAAATCAAAGACAGAGAAAAATACAAGACGGCCTTCAAAACCAGATACATGTTGTATGAATACCTAGTAATGCCATTTGGAATGTACAATGTCCCCCAGCACCTTCCAAAGGATGATCAACACAGTCCTAGGCGAGTACCTTGACCAATTTTGTGTTACATATTTGGACAACTTCCTCATATACAGCAAGTTGCACAAAGAACACCTCCAACACCTTGACCTTATATTGGAGAAACTCTCCCAGGCCAACTTACATGTCAAGCTGAAAAAATGTGAATTCTTTCAGTCCAAGGTAAAATTCCTAGGATATTTAGTGAAAACTGGCAGGCTTGCCATGGCGCAGGACAAAGTAGAAGCAGTAACTGCCTGGACAGTGCCCAAATGCAAAAAAGATGTGAGAAGTTTTTTGGGCCTGGCAAATTATTGCAGGGATTTCATCCAAAAAAATTCTCAAATTACTCTACCCCTGACCTGTCTTTGCTCTGACAAGGTCCTTTTTGTCTGGACCCCAGAATGTACCACCGCCTTTGAAGCCTTGAAGCTTGCCTTCACCTCTGCCCCTGTCCTGGCCATGCCAGATCCATCCAAACCATTTGTACTGGAAACTGACACATCTGACTTTGCGTTGGGTGGGGTCCTTCTTCAGGAAGGAGGGTATAGTATGCTACATCCTGTAGCATATTACTCCAAGAAAATGCTTCCAGCAAAAGGAAACTACCCAATCTACAATAAGGAGATGCTTGCAATAATGAAGACCCTGAAACATTGGTGCTGGTACCTATGTGGTACTGAATTTCCAGTAAAAGTCCTAACTGACCACAAGAACTTGGTTTACTTCTTTAAACCCAGACAGCTGAACCAGAGACAGGCCAGATGGGCCCTAGAACTGGCTGACTACACTCTGACAATTGACTATAAGCCTGGGAAAGTCAACATAGTACCTGAAGCACTGAGCAGAAGAGCAGACTTGATTCCCTCCACATCTGAGACCAAAGACCATAACACCCACGTTCTTCTTGACCCTGCTAGCCTAGGTATCCAGCTGATGTTCATGAAGATAATGGTTTGCAAACCTGAAATAATTGAGGCACAGAAATTAGACAAATACTCAACAGAACTCATTGCCAACTTGACCTCTGACCCCAAGAGATACCACCACAAGAAAGTATTCTTGTTGAAAGGAACTACCCTGTTACTACATAACCAAATCTATGTACCCAAAGGCAAGACAAGGACTAAAGTTCTCATAGACTATCACAACTCAGAGATGGCTGGTCACCCTGGTAGACTCAAGACACTCCAAGGAATCAAGAAGAATAATACTTGGCCCCAAATGGACAAAGACATGGCTGCCTACATTGAGGGCTGCGAGACATGTGGGAGGACCAAAACCTGTAGATCTAAACCTGAAGGCCTGCTAAGACCACTAGACATACCAACAGGACCCTGGCAATCTGTTTCAATGGACTATATTGTAGAACTGCCCCCTTCAAATTTGTTCAATGCCATTTTAGTCATAGCAGATAGGCTTACTAAAATGTCCTATTTTGTCCCTACCACCACCCACTGCACCGCCGCTGAGACAGCTAGACACTTCCACAACTGCATCCTGACCCAACACAGCACTCTGGTAGAAATTGTCAGACACCCACCCACTAGGGAGTAAACTCTCTAGGTGGTGAATGATTGCAGAGGGATTCAATCCCGTTACCAGGAATCCCACAGGCAAAGAGACCATCCCTAGATGGAATAACTGTCCAAGGAGTTGGTACCTGCCTAGCAGGGTATTAAAACGCCCCAAGAAGAAGTACGCGCCTAGATAACACAACAAAAGGCTGAAGCCAACAGACAGAAAACTTGAGGCCTGGAAACCTGGGTGGTGGAACCATAAGTCTTGGTTTCTTCCCGGACAGGTGGGTTGTTTGAGAGAGGAGTTGTGGTATACCAGACACCCAGAATCACACGGTGCCAGGAACTATCAAGGAATTGGGACTCTGGCGTTGTACCCAAATCAGTGTGTGAACCTATGGAAATGCTGGTGAACACTGTTGTAATCAAGACTATCCAGAGTAATCATTTATACCCAAGCAACTCCATAAGAGGAGTCTTGAGTAATTTCATTGTTTGGAAATTTAGAGGTTTAAGTCAAATAAAAGATAAACAAAACAATCACTTAGATGAATGTAGACTTTATTGATTGAAAAAATACTGAAATAGAGCTTACCAGCTTTTTATAGCATGGTAGCATAAATAATATAGGAAAAGGAGTTTGGGAAAGTCAGAGATGAAATGTGGGAATTTGGCAGTTGGAATCTTCAAAACTGGGGAAGGTAATTATTTCCTTATGGTTTTTAAAATCTTTCTTAACAAAGTACCATAATTTCCTTAACTTATCCATTCATTTTATGGCATGGCTGGGATAGTAGGTACTCAACCCTACAGAAGGTGGGAGCCAGGAGGTGGACTTGGTACTCACAACGGAAGGAATGGCAACCAAAGGACCCAAAACCAGACACAGAAGGCTGCCTGCTTCCCCATTATTGCCAACGTCACCAGGCGTAAATCCTAGATGATTTGAATCAACTTTGTTGAGCATTGATTGGTCAGAGATCTGGTTGGGAGGTAATGATTGGTTCAAAGTCAATTTAACATTAGTTTTAAATATATATGTCTCCACTGAATCAAAAGACGGCCCGGGTTCAAATTTTGTTGCTGACAACAATGGCTTGGAAGCCATTTCCGGGCTTAAAACAGAAGATAATAAAGAACAGATACTGCTTACTAACCCATTCTCTTTAGATGATTCAAAAGCAGATAAAGGGGCAATTAATTCTGCCTCTTTAAATAAAATTAAATTGTTGTCAATAATGTTTAAAGAAGCATTCATGACAGAAATCATCACTGATAGAGGCCCCCAATTCACCTCCAACTATTGGACTCAGGTGATGAAATACTTAGGAGTAAAGCGCTGTATATCCACTTCCTACCACCTGCAGACCAACAGCCAGAGTAAACAAGTGAATCAAATACTTGAACAATACCTATGATGCTACGCCAACGCCAACCAAGATAACTGGGCTGAGATGCTACCCATGGCACAGTACGCCTACAACAGCAAAGACCATGCATCCACCAAAATATCCCCCTTTAAAGCCAATTATGGTTTTGACCCATCTTGGGACCCCAGCATTGGCAGTAAAGAGACAAACATGTCAGGGTGAACCTGGATTGAACAGATACACAACACCCAAGAAACCTGTATTAAGAATCTTATCAGAGCTGTCCAAACTTACAAGGCTTTTGCCAACAAAAAAAGATTCCTGGAAAATCATTGAAAATAGGGGATGAAGTATATTTGGATTTTCAAAATGTGCCTCTGAAAGTCCCCTGTTATAAGTTAGCCCACCAAAGGAGCAGGCCCTAAAAGATCACCAAGCTAGTGGGCAAAGTAGCATTCAAACTAGAGCTACCCCCCTTGTGGAAGATATATAATGTCTTCCACCGTGTGCTACTCTTCAAAAAAGAAGAAAACTCCCTACCCCACCAGAAACTCAAGACTGACCCTCCTCCCATCCAAGTAGGACACTCTGAGGAATACAAAGTTGAATGTATTCATGGAGACTGCACCCACTACAAAATGTCATAGTACTATGTCAAATGGAAGGGATACCCGCCCAAGGAAAGCACCTGGGAACCATTAAGCAACCTACCCAACGCCCAGCTGGCCATCCAACAATACCTTGCAAAAAAGACTAGGAAGGAGGGGACCCCTGGGAAGGAAGGGAATGATGTCATGAATGAAATTTCAATACTTGTATTAAAAACCTGGGAATTGAAACCCGGGTCTCAGGGAGAGCCTTATGTTGACCAGAGTAGACAGGAAACCGCCCAACTGCCAGATGGATCAAACCCTGGACCACCAGAGATAGATGACCCCAAACAGGAGGAACAGAAACCCGCCAACCTGCCAAACGTCAATACTAGAGGTTTGAAATCAACATTGGAGACCCTGGAATCAAACCCTGACCCTCCAAAGACTACTCGAGTTGCACAAAGTGGACAGGAACCTGCCAACTTGTTAAATTGCAAACCCGAGTTGACAAGTTACTCCAAGACCCACCAGTCTCCCAAGGACAATTCCCTGAATGGTCACCAGATTGCTGCCAACCTTACGCCACCAAAGATCTGGACCTATGCAGAGGCTGTAGCTTGCCTTAAAGAGGTTAAAACAAAACCTACTGCTAACTCTTCCAATGATTGTCAGCAGCTGCTAGTCTTCCATCCAGAATGGGTAGTACAATTGAACTACTCAGGTGATGTGAACAGTAGCAGCGGAACAAAGCATTGCCACTTCTGTTCACCAGAGCAGGCACTACCTGGATCTGCCACCCTCAAGACTCTAAGCCAAGATCCATGCCCTGCCAGTTTTGTTTCTGCAAACCTGAACCCTGCAAAAATCAAAGAAGCAAAGATCCATGGTATAAAAGCCCTGGCGGTATGGTGATGACCATATTTTCATTTTTGATAATAAAGTTTTATGAACATTTGGTTTGAACAAATCTTACCTTATCTAGTCTTAGTGATCTTCCATCTTAACTCCAGCCAAGTAGACCATCAGTCAACTGCTCCCTCTGGAGACCAACCTTCTGACCCTTCCCAGGCACTATACCGTCCCCCAGGAGCCCCCTTTGGACCTGCGTATTTTACTGAATACCCACCCAGCCCCGCCTACGTGGAGTACAACTTGGAGACTATTCTCATTGCCAATCCCTTGGCAAGGACTAGAGAAACTAAATACATGGTACTTGAAGGAAATAGGATCAAGGTGCTATCCTTATTGTTCAAAGACAAGTACAATTATCTGCCTGCCTACTTTTTTCCCATGACTCTGCCCTTAACCCTGCAACCCAACTGCCCAATAGAGACCCCCACTGCAGCCAAGACTACGTCCACCCAACTGTTTGGAGTACTCTACATTACTTTGACAGGAATGTTAGACACTATGATGCTCAATTCAGGGCCCTTGTCTTTGCTTGAGCAATCTGTATCCTATATTATCAAGTTAGCACCCATGCTATGATGGGCATTACCCTCTGGCCCGGCCATATTCCGTCCCAAGCCAACCAATTCATCTACCTATGCCTGGCTTCCTGACAGGTGTTGATGCTACCATAAAACAATAAGTAACCAGAAGTAGATTTATTTGCAGCAAATTTTACAATCTCAGCAGGATCCTGCCTTTTCTTTGGTGGTATAGACAGCAGCTAAGGAGGCAGGGTGTTCCTGAAAATATTGCTCAATCATTTTTTTGACAGTAACAGGAAGGACAGGATGATCACAATTGATGGAAACAAGGGGCAACTCTTTGGACTCAACTGTTGAAGACTTGGCAGGTACAATGTGCTGAAGCATAGCTAATGAACTCTCAGGGACATCCACTACTGGCGCTTCATTTGCCTCAGTGGGTTTGTTCAAAATTGCTAATTGTGCCTGAGAAGAAACACAGGGAGAACAATCTTGACTCTGGCTGGAGGACATCACCACAGAACAAGTCCCAGAAAACCAGGAGCGCACAGCAGGTGTGGCTTTGATCTTCATTGAACCTTGCTTGGAAGTCAACGGATTTGAGATTAAAGAAAGAATTTGGCTTACCAGGGCCTCAGTTGTGGTTACCAGGGAATCCCAAACTGCCAAATCCTGGGCAGTCTGGTCAACTGCTAACCACAACACTGAGATTTTATTCACCTCAGGAACATCAATTGTATGGCAGTAGGCAAGAAACTGAGGAAGGAATATTAAAAGTGGAGTAGTATCCTTGTGATGATCCACATGTTTGGTGGTTTGCAGGCGGGGCTAATGTTGGCCAAGCAAAAGTTTGGTTGTTTGTTGAAGGTAAGCCTAGTAGGTAACATAGGACTACTAGGGGTAAGTAGGATGAGCCTAGTAGGTAACATGGGACTACTAGGGTAAGTAAGGCCTGGCTGGTAGGTAACAAAGGACTACCAGAGGCAGATGTTGCCTCCACCCAGCAGAAGATATCAGCTGCTTTGGGCTATAGTTCTTCACCTAGCAGGGAATTGTGGCTGCAGAAGGGTGAAGACTGAAATAGCGAGCAGGGAACTTTGTCTGTCTGGAGGGGAGTAGGTTTTGGACCTCTAGCGGGTAACGCGGGCTGTCAGGGGAGGGGAAGAGCTTTGAGAGCTCTATGTACCCTAATATGCTTACAGGAGGTCTGTGAGCAAGCATCCTAC
This sequence comes from Entomophthora muscae, assembly GCA_014839935.2. Taxonomy (NCBI): domain Eukaryota; kingdom Fungi; phylum Entomophthoromycota; class Entomophthoromycetes; order Entomophthorales; family Entomophthoraceae; genus Entomophthora; species Entomophthora muscae. The sequence goes on along the minus strand of QTSX02002329.1, from coordinate 15,966 downwards.
CTAACAGACTGGTAGGGTGTCCTTGTTTATGCCCCTATGAGAGCTTTGGGGGAAACCCAAAGTGAGCTTAGAGGGCATAGATTTTCTCAGAGGTGTCACCAAGGCGGTTTGCTCAGGGAAGCAAGCTGCAAAACTTGGTGTGATCAGGCCTCTGGGAAGTAGAGCTGATTACTCTGAGACTAAAAGCTCAGACTTAATCACCTGGGTGAGTAAAGACAACACATAGCCATTGATCTATGATTGAATGGCCTAAGTGGATTGCCACTTGCAAGGGCCCAGTCAAACGCCAGTTCAATGTAGACTCATGCCTGGGTCTACAAGTTCTGGTAATGGGGACTGAGATAAAGAACTGAGGTGGTTCACAGAATTAACAGAGAAGACTAGCAAGAGGGACTGTTTGATCACAGTGAAGGCTAGTTGACAGACTGTTGATTCACATTGAATTGTGGGAACCAATATGGTTCAGTATGCAGAGGGAACTAAGGAGGTTCCTAGCAAGGATTTGTTGAGGAACTGGTTGAGAATAAGCTGAAGGACCAGAAGACTATGATGCAGGACTAGCTGATCATGAGGCAGGTTGGCCAAAGGACCAGAAGATTGTGTTGCAGGAGTAGCCAGAGGACTGATTAAGTTAATGGACTGATTACTGGTTAAGCTGAAGAGCTGGAATATGAGCTGGCTGAAAGATCCAAAGATGATGGTGAAGAACTGGTGGTCCGGAGAAATGAGCCAAGATTTTGCCAAATTGATTTGCCAAAGTGGGAAGATGTAGAATGTTTTGTCTTGGTTTAGTATTAAAATCAAGAAGGAATGTGGATAGAAGTGCGGATAAGATATTTATTTATTAAGTTCCTAGGATAGACGAAGGTATGTTGCTATGAGAGAGGGATACAAAGTTGTTTTGGTGGGATGTTTTCCTTGGATTTTACTATATTTGTAAATATATGGGGAAAACTTTGAAGAGGTCCAGAAAGAACAATTTAAATAGTATTCTACTATTTAAATTAGTTCAGGTTGAATGCAGGGGAGACTGGTGTCGTAATAATGGACCAGTTAACGCTTTGGTGCGTGAAGAGTTGTTGATTTGAGCGGTTTGAGCTGTGGAAATTATTTTCCTAGTTGGATCCTAGTGGAACTTCAGGAATGGTCTATTTATGCGCTCTGCATTCATTGGTTGAGTTCTGGCAGTTTCCTGATGAAAATGATTGGTTGGAAGCCAAAAGCTTAAAGTATAAGCAAGGAAATAGTGAATTAATACTTTAAGCTTTTGAGAAAGTAAGTATGTAAGCTAAGTTATTATAGGAAAAAGTGAGCAGCAATGGTTTAAGCTTATGAAGAAAGCCATTTTGAAGGCGGAACTGTTGGGAAAAGGACACTATAAGAAGGTGGCTGGCTGGAAAGTTACTGGGTCTTTAAAAGGTCTTTTGGAAGGCTTTTGGAGGTCTTTCCCAGGTCTTCTGAGTTTCTACCAAGAGGTTTTGGAAGCCTTTTGATCACCAGCAGGATCTTGGTTGGACTGATACAACCCAAGATAACAGAGCAAGAGCCCAAGAATAAGAAGCTGGATCCTAAGAGCGGCACCGGAGTCCAAGTTTAAGGTGCCAGAGTCCAAGTTTAAGGAGCAGGAGTCCAAGTCTAAGGAGCAGAAGTCCAAGTCTAAGGAGCAGAAGTCCAAGACTAAGGTGCAGAAGTCCAAGACCAAGTACAAGGAGTCCAAGATATTGTTGGAGGACTCCAAGTATTGGCAAATCTATATTGTTTTCTTGACCCCCCGGGCCATATACCAGAAGGTTTCTAAGGGGATCTTCCTTCTGAGAGTGAATAAAAGCCCATTTTGACCCCTATACATATTTCTGAGATACATTTCCCCTTACTAGAGAATGACAACCCCTTCCAGCCAGTCTCTGGCTACAATCCAGGACACACTTGGGGACTGGTGGACAGGAACCCCACAGCCCTGTTGGAAGGCATACAACTTACAATACACTTTGAGCTCCTCAATAGATACACACAAATTTTTTAACAAAGGGTACAAAGATGCACTTTCTGTCAAAACACATGGATTTTACTCCACTGCAGACAACAACCATTTGCAAGCATCCTCAGAAACCTTTGTCATCACATGGTAAGCTTGGGATTTGTGACTAAGGCTTGAACCGGAATAGAATGATAAAGCTGACAAAACTTTACACAAAATTTTATCAGTAGGTGGAGCAGGAAAATAATCCAGATGCCAAAATGACATGGCACAGCAGAAATAGGAAACAGAATATCCAGTCTCAACAACTGAAACCAGAGATGGAAACCAAAAATTAAAGAAAAGTCCAAACTGAAAACTCAGAAAAGAACTGATACAAATAAACATGGTAAATGCAGATATCTTGACAGAATAGGAGAAAAGAAACACAAATTCATGACAAACTGCTTCCAAAAACTCAGACGTAGAAGAGTTGAGTAATATGATGGAAATTGTGGGATAGTATGTAGCCGTTTCTAAATGGTGGGGAATTACCACCCAAATCCACATAGAATTAATGATTAACCACCAATGTGGCTTCAAATATTGTTTTGTGAGATTTCAAATTGAGATACCAGGATTAAGTAAAACAATTAATCCTAACCAAAGTAGCCCAAGATAAGTAGCCTGTAAAAGCATCAGAGTATCTTCAGAATAAAATTCAGGACATTGAGATGCAACACAATTTTCAGCTTCAAAGACAGGGTGGACAACTCCAAGATTGGCAGGCATGGAATTAACATTGGGAGGTGCTGACAACAAAGTTCCAACTGCAGGGCCCCATCTTCCAGTAATGATCCGGCTTAGAATCAGATTGTAGGAAATGCAGTGCAACAATCCAACTACAGGATGTATTTTAAAAATGTAAATTAGACCAAGGGATATATGATTTTTATTGAGTAAATTTTTGAGAGGACTCAACTCTTAGAGTTAAAACAGTGAAAATTATTCAATATATATCAAAAATTGACTAAGCAATACCACCTGGATCCTGGGCTCTTATTCCTTCCACATTGTCAAATGAGTATCTGGTCCAGGTTGCAAAAAACCCTTGGGTGACCAATTTCTGACGGCCATGCTGATAAATAAGTTCATGTCTGGTGACCCTTAAGTTACGTTGATTTATCAACGTCAACTTACAGGGGGGAATCAGATTTGACCAGCAAACTGGAGCAGCTGTAACCCATTTTTAATCAACTGTTTGATTCAAGTCTATTTTATCAGTCAGCTTTGTTAAAGGTTTCCCAGCTTTCCAAACTTTCCTACTCAGCCAAATAATTCCCAGCATTATGAAACTTACAGTGGCATCTCAGGAGTCAAGTAATTCACCAAGGATGTGGCTGTACTTGTAGCCATTGGTGAAATCTGGGTTTGTCTGATAGTAGAAAAAACCCTTGGTTGAAACATCCAGAAACACACCAATGAACGCCCCCTTCTTGACCTTCTTCCTCCCTTTTTGGGTGGTGGCTCTTTCTTGGGCGCCAAAATTGTCAAAAGCTATTGATAGCTTATAGTAGGAGATGAATATGATGTCATCAGACAAACTTGTCAGGCATTTGACCAGGGTGGATTCAATTGCCTGATGATATGGGGAATTCTCAGCGCCATCACATTAGTTGCCGGCAACATTGGTCAACATACAGACTGACGCCACTTTGCCATACATCCAGAGCTGCACCATGCGCTCAGACACCCAAATGCCATGGTGCAAAAGTTGCTTCTGGACCTGGGTCAGGGAAAGCTTGGGGTCCCGCTGCATGAGGTTGAGCATAATTGGGTACGCCTCAGTGATTTGGGACTCAGTGGTCTTCTTTGGCTTCTTGGCTATCCCAATCAGATTCCCCTTGTTCATTAGGTTGTTGAACTCCCGCATTATAGTGGCTTGGATAAATTGCAACTGGGCGGCAATCTGATCCCAGGACAGACCCTGCAGGTTCAGTACCACAATTTCTTGGAGAATTTGGGTAGTGATTATTTGTTGCTTGGGGTGCTGGGCCGTGAGAGCTGGAGCTGGAACCTGATTGGCTGAGGGGATTGCAGGTTGACTGCTGGCAGAAAGTTGTTCCAAATCAAGGTTGCCATTCTGATTGGTTGGTTGATGGACAGCTTGTGTGGGGGTGGGTACAGAGCGGGGGCAAAGCTAGACACTAAGTGACTACTGAACAAGTCAAAGCCATAGGGGTCAGGGGTCAGGTACAGGCTGGCTTCCTTGTTACCCGCCTCAAAGGCTTGGGTGTAAACGGGTGCCTCCACGTTCTGAGCCTTGCCTCCATTGGAGCTGGCTTGGCTGCTGCTGGCTTGGTTGCTGGTGCTGTAAAAAATGTTGCTAGTAAAAACCATTGTAAAAAAACCTAGGATAAAATCACTAAAAGTAGAAGTTTAAAGTTCTATGATTTATTTTTATTGTAATCACCATTCCATATTTGGAAGGTTCTCAAACCCATTTTGTACAAATCAGGAGCCATGGAAATGAATAGAATGCCTTTATTCCTAAATTGCATAGCTGTTGATTGGCTATTAAACTGTTATTTTTCTATTTTAGGCTGCTCATACTACACATCTTGTGTGAGATCATTTTTTTGTGCTTGTGTAATCTTGCTTCTAGATTGCTCAACTTTTGTTTATTTTAGTCCTTCTGTTGGTGCCTCATATGAATCCTGATTGGATTATAATATATTCCAGAACAGCATCCATCCATCTCACTTGCTGTGTCAGTTCATTTTGTTTGTGGTTTAAACAACACTGCATGATATTTGCTAGAATTTTGTATAATGGGCTAGTGAAATTTTGATTTTTTGTTTAACAGCTCATTTATTAACCAATTTTTTAAATTATTTGAATCCTGAATCTCGCGCGACTTGGATTTCGGTCAAATCTGAAACCATTTTGTTTAAATCTGAGGTATTTTTGGTTGTCGCCATAGCTTTTAAAACTACTGTAACTACTGTAATGATTTAGGATTGTATTCTGGAAGGGCCACATGCAGGATCAGGAATTGTCTTGTTAGTTCAGTGACAATGATAATGCCAGGATTGAATAATCTCTCTATTGGGTTGCACATCACAACACTTGCTTACTTTGATGTGATCAGTTTCTATAATTACTAAAACTATTTTTATAAAAGCCTGTTTCTTTTAGTTACTTTTACTATTGAGAATATACTATACAGTAATATTTTTTCAGCAATAGATAGAAAATAGTCTACCCTTCATTTTGACACTTTACAGTGTGTAAAATTTTTATTTTATTTCAACTTGTTGCTGTTTAAATTTTTAAATGAGCTAGTTTTGAAGCTAAAGTTGTTGTGAGCTTCGTATTGGGTTGCATTTTTATTAGAAAATGACCTAATACTCGAAATAACGTCCTGATTTGTTTACTGTTTAGGTTGTCAGTTTAATATACACTTCTACCAGAGCAGAATAATTGTTTGATATTGAGTGCAATACAATATCTTTTTTATTATTAGCGAGCCAAAACTGGAAATTTTAGTCTATTCCCATAGATACAATATATAAGATTGTAGTATAAATTTATAGCTCCTAATTATACCTTGGTTTTATAGTTACTAAGTTTAACTAAAGGATGGTTTTAAATAAGTATACCCCAGATAAAGTTCAAGGGCTAAACAAGCAACTTGTATTTCATTTCCAATAAAAATCGTGCTTGTAGTCCTAAAGGAAGCATTAAGCATATAAAAATGAGAATAAAATTTTAAGCAGTTTCGTCACAATTATTATCTAAAGAGGACTCGCCTTTACCTAGAGTAAGAGCTTTTGGTAGCTAAATATCAATTTGGTTACCAATCTTTTCTCTATGCTCAGCTGCAGTGGTTGTTTTACGATACTCTGGGTTCATTATATTGCGTCCACGAAGGAGAACGAGCTCCTCGTGTTTAACAAAATCAGGCCATTTGAGTTCATCTTTCTCGACAAGCTCTCGAAAGAAAGGAGTTTCACATAACAAATTTAAACTAAGCGGGCCTTCGGGCTTAATGGGGAAAACACGCGAATCATCTAAATAGTTAGGGAGATCGCTAATAATGCGACACAATGCAGAAATTTTGTGTTGAGTTTGGTCTTTGACAATAGGAACTCTGAGCCGCTTAGGCAGGCTTTTGAATTCTTCATTCTGAATTGCTTCGGGATAGGTCATCAATGATTGCCATACAATATCCGCAGTTGTATCAGAAGGGAATCCGCTTACAGCAATAATCGGTTTCCATTGATCTTTTCTGAGAGCTGTAGGTGGTGACCGCAAATGTTGCCAGACTGTGGTGATCTATGATGTCAGCATGGTCAAAACATATTCTACCTCTAAAGAATCCTTTCGAGAAGGAACTACTTGGCCAGTTGTCTGGTGGCGAAAAAGAAAAACAGATGTTGGAACCCGAGTAAATTTTAGCTTTGAATATGACATGTTAGCTTAAATTTAAGAAAAATAAGAAACAGAGAATTCGGCTGATAAATTTCAAGAAATCAATTTGCAATGTTTCGACCCATTTTCGACTAGGGCTCTTGAATCCCATGATGGGATGCCAGTTCAGCCCCGGCTAGCCTCCGGCTTAGGCCGCTATAGCCAGAACGGAACTACTTATTATTTAATGATTTAAAATAAATATTTGAAGGGAGTAACCCAGAGCCAAAAACTGGTCACAGCTGCCAGAGGCTTGGCCGAAGCTGCCCTAATCCCATCCGATATCAACCTAGATTATCTATATAAAATAGTCCAAAATCAGGTTTACTTGTTTTATTGGACATCTTATTTGCTTTGATCGATTTTGAACGATCTGGATTTAAAATCGAGTGAGATTGAAAATTGGTCAAAAAGATGCAATATAACTTACCAGAGCCAATAGTAAGTTTGGCCACAATCTATCGAGAATCCACCAAAGATCATTGGAATTCTGTCAAAGTTTGTTTTGATTTCAAGAAAGTTTGATTAAGATATAAATCTAATCTCCAGTGAAGTTTGAGTACTATAAGTAGTGATTCACTCCTCAGAAATTTCAGGCAGTTGTTAATCAACCTAAAATCAACTATTTTTAATAAATATAGGGGAATAATTAGTAGAACCAGGATTTTTAAATGACACTTATATTATAATTTTCATGAAAATTTTATCCCTAAACAAATCTGTAAATTAGAAAAATAAAATAATGACATGTTGAAAATCGATCAACTTGATGGTTTCTGACGAATTAAATAAGTTATCTAATAAAATGCCAAGAAGAAGCTAACTGAAGCAAGATTAAGATATATTTTATTGAAACATGCAGGAAATTTACATTTATTTTGTGCTATTCTTAAAGTTAATATTGATCCTGTAAATAGATAGGGTAAATTTCTAGAGTAATCAGATGTTGATCTGGGATATAAAAGTTTAGATAAGTAAGAGAGCAATTGACTAGGCTAAAATTGAATAATATTTCACTTGGTTGCGCAATAAGATAGCCTTTTTGATATAGTGTATTTTAATCAAAAACAATAGTATAATATAGTAGTTTTACAACCTGTTGAGATAAACAAAAATGGTTCAGTTAAGAACAAAATAGGTTCAGTCACAAAACAAAAGGCAACTGGTTCCACTTAAAGGTCAATTCACTTAATAAAAGTTTAATTTATCTATGCCATGAATATTCCTGACAAGAGCCAAATTTCTACAATTGTCACAATTTGGGACAAGAAAAAAATTGGGGTTTCAGTTAATCCTTGGTATAACCAGGATTTTCTGCCCCTAACCAAGGGGAAAATAATTTTATGACAGTCCAAACGGAACTTGGTTTGGATCAAATAATTTATTAACTGAGCGGGCACCCACCACAGTTGTGCAGGCGTCTGCCACGCCCACCAGCACCCCCCCTGTCAGCCTCCCACCCACTTGCTTGCCTCCCAGGTCCCAGGCTCCACTCTTCTCCAGCCAACCAGAATCTACTGAGGGGAGTGGCCAATCAAAAAAATTCCCAATAAAAGGACAAAAATTAGAGAAAAACCTGTGCTGTTTAGAATTAGCTGCATCCAATTCTAAAACCTTGGCCCTGAATCATGACCCCAACCAATGGGGATCTAGGACCCAGACCATGTGGTTGGGGCCAGAACCTTGTCAAACCTTGTCATCAAAGGTAAAAATAAGTCAAGAAGAGCCTATGACTCCTTTTCTTCTCCTTCTCATAAGCAAGTCAGAAACCATTGGCCCTAACCAGGAATTGGCAATCCAGACCCAGATAGTAGGAGAACAAAGGTTTGACCCTATTCTAATTGCTCAATTTCAACTTTGACCACCCAGAATTTTGGGATTCCTCATTTCCTGTTTTTACTCCCACTTGAAAAACTTTGCACAGTGGAGTCAACTATAAATAAAGAACCCCCTCTCAGTGATAGGTTGTGCTATCATTGAGAGAATACCCCATCAATTATATCAGTTAGTTTTTACTCCTACCTAAGCCACTAGATTAGCCTCAACCAACCCTCAATCCCCAACCCAGTGAAGATAAACCATCTTATCTTCACAGTTGTGCTCACAGCTTGCCTTGGGATTGAAGGGTACCAACCTGATCCTGCCACATTTGGCCCTCACCAGAAGGGCTTAGCCAAGCCTATTATGAAAAGCCAGCACAACTCAACTCTTCCTATGCTGAGTCCTGGCCTCCCCTGGTGTCATCACATTCCATCTTGTTCATTGCTTCCTACATGTCCACTTACTACGTCCTAACCTACTTTGCTGGCAGCTTTGGTAGGTACAACACCCCTGCCAAGATATTACGGTGGATGATGACTGTATATCCCATTGTTACAGCCTTGAAGGGATTCCAGTTTTCAAATCTCTTACTTTACCTTCTACAGGTAGTACCCACTACCCTTGGGTATTACAATCTAGGTCCAGATTACTAAAATTATGACAGACATAGCTTTTTCAGGTGTGGCTAGGCCAAAGCACTGCCACCCAAAAAATATCTAAAGCCCCACCTGCTGGTGGCAATCATAAATTTAAATCTAACACTTGATTGCAAGTGGCTGGTGGTAAAGAGAATTGAGTCTGAGCAGTGTGTGGATGCCCCATACTCAATTTTACTGCCAGAAATTGCTTGGGTGTCAAACCCTGACCTCCTAAAAGGTCAGGTAACAGCTTACAGAATCATCATTGGTGGTGTCTGTAAGTTGACCAAGTATAAAAAACAAGGAGGCCACCTTATCAAGATGTACCCAAAGGCTTTAAGTAGCATCTTTTTTAATAAACTACTTCAGTAGTTTGATATTTTAAATTCAAATAAAATATCTTTCCTCATGATTCACTTATTTCAATACCTTCTCATAATATTTTTGTTGCAACATATTTGATTACTCCCTCTCGGGGAATTGACGCCCCAAGTAGTTCACCAAATGGCTCACCAACTAATCATTAAGATGATGGAACCACTATCATTCAACCATCTATTACAGGGATCACACAATCCAGCTCCTAAGCGGAACACAACTTGAGTAGGCCTTGTGGCTTAAGAGGAACATTAATCAGATAAGCCCCATGACCATCATGACATACATGAACAGTATGTGGCTTTCCATGATACTATATATTATCCTATATTCATATCCAATAAAGTATCATTCTCTTCTTAATTGTCCCCTTTATCTCATTTGTTATACTTTCCAGAAGTATATACACAACAGTGGTAGCACAGATAGGTTATCAATACCTACCCAACTCAAAGGAAAAATTCCTCCTAATAAAAGGACCCAAGCAATGGTACTCACTAACGGCTGGAGAGACTACAAAGAAGGACAAGACATCCCAGCAGGCCTTGTCATCTACAATAACGTCCTTGTACCCATCAAACAGTACAACACTCTCAAAGCCCAAAGACTGTTACCTGCAGCCCCAGCCGCAATAAAACCACAACAACCTGAAATACCTAACATTGTATTCCAATGCCTACATTCAGCAGAAATTGGGGCTTTTGCAGGACTACATCAGGAAAACACCTCCCTCTGGATCAACAGTACACAAAGCAAATTTGAGCAAGTGGACTACCCCCTCAGACTCTGGGTCAGTGAGATTGCCCTTTGCATCACAGGAACCACATCACGTTTTGTAAGTGAATGGTTAGCCCAGCACCTTGATCAGAAGGGAAACTGGGAGATATTCAAAGCCGCCTTCCTCAAAAAGTTCTCCATGAAGGAGCCAATGCTGTAATCATGACTGAACTCAGAACTTTCAAAAGGACAGGAAAAATCAAGGAATACATTGCTGTATACAAGGATCTACGCAACTGTACTCCCAACACCATCAACTTTGATGAACCTGGGCCACAGTTGGACTTCTACAATGGCCTTGCCACACACATTAGGAGACAGTTTGACATGACCCGCTACAAAAACCTTGAAGATGTATTCTTGGAAGGAAAGCACGCAGCTCAAACGTCTGACAACCTACATGCAACTAACAAGCGCAAGGAGAGCCCTACAGCCAAGAAGGACCCTCAACCAAACAAGAAAAATAATTGAGCCAACAACACCCATCCTCAAACCGGTAACTGTACAGTACAGGCTAATCAAGTAAGCACTGAAGATACCAACAAGGAGGGAAAAGCTCAGGGGAGTTCTTAGGTGAGCCACCCTCCCCCCTCTTTAAAAGACTTGTACAAGGACCAGGACGTGGATTCAATCACCATGATCTAAGTACCCTCCAGCAATCCTCTACTGTTTGCCGCCCAAACTGGAAATAAATTCCTCACTTATCATTTCAATTTTTGCAGATATCAGGGCACCACACTATTTGACACTGGAGCAGACCAATCCCTAGTTGACAAGAAATTTGCTGACCTCATGAAACTCCCTACCACCTGAAGCAGTATCAGGAAAGTCATCATGGCGGATAACAGAAGCACACCAGTCACTCAAGAGGCAAAATCTTTCCGCGCCCAAATCAGAGACATGTAAACCACACTCAGTGGCCCAATCATACCAGTCCCCAAATACGACATTATAATTGGTCTGGACTGGATAAGAAAGACCAAACCTCATATTGACTGGGATAGTGCTACCCTCACCATACAGCTAGGAGAGGTACACCACCATGTTTACCCAATCCACCTTGATATGCTTATGAGGGATCATGTATTTGTGAAAATCATGGAAACAGAAGAGGAAACCAATCCTAGCAAGATCAATTGGAGTACCTGCATATACAAGGTCATCCACTTTAAAAATATGGAGACTTGAAATGAAAAGGACCCCATACAAGACCAGCTAGTTAATGAGTTCCCCGCTGTCTTCCAAGAAACACTGCCAGGACTACCTCCTGGCAGTGGCATATAACACAAAATTGACCTCAAAGGAAGTGTACCTAAAGCACAACCTATCTAACGCCTTACACCACAAGAAGATGACACCTTAAAGTCTTATCTCAATGAAGCCCTTGAGAAAGGACTCATACAACCATCAAAGTTTCCCTTTGGCGCTGCTGTCTTCTTTGTAGCCAAGAAAGAGGGAGGCCTCCGCCTAGTCACAGACTACAGAGCACTCAATGAGGTCACAATCAAGAACAGGTATCCCCTGCCCCTGATTGACAATCTTTTTGACGCCCTTGGGGGGTCCCAAATCTTCACAAAGATTGATTTGACAGCAGGCTACCATCAAATTTGCGTAAAGCCTGAGGACATTCCAAAGACCACATTTAGAACTAAATACAGATTATTTGAATGTGATGTTCTCAATTTTGGGATGACCAATGCCCCCAGCACCTTTGTAACGTTCATGAACAAAGTTTTCAAGGAACACATTGGAAAACAAGCAATCATCTACCTGTACAACATCATCATTTAAAGTCCCAACCTGGAACAACACTGGAAAGTTGTCCGCCTGGTCCTCTGCACCCTTGAAGAAAACCAATTGGTTGCAAAACTGTCAAAATGTGACTTCTTCTTGTCTGAACTCCCATTTCTTGATCACATCATCAGCAAGGACAGAATCAAACCAGGCTCAGAAAAGATAAATGCCATAACCACAAATGCCAGCCCCAGAAATAAAAGAAAGCTCTGTATCTTCCTAGGCATGGTAGCCTACATTAGAAGATTTATCCCTGACTGGGGTGCTCTGATGGCCCCCCTGTCAGTCATTACAGGCAAAACAACCAAGTTTGTGTGGACACTGCTACATGATCAACACTTCTGCCAACAAAAAGAACATATGGTCACCACCACTATCCTCTAATACCCAAATTATGAGGGAATCTATGAGCTTGACACCAATGCATCTGACTACGCCATAGGAGAAGTACTCCTTATCCAAACAATAGAAAAGGTCTTCCTCCCCGTGTGTTACAAAATTAACAATTTCAATGCCCCAGGCGGGAATCAAACCCGCTTCTAGCCACCAGGTGGGGCTAGTAGGCGGGGGTTTTCCTGCACCTGGATTTTTGCTTTTTGAAGCAAATCCAGGTGCAGGAACCATTCCTGCCCTGGTGGTAGCTGCAGGGCCCATTCTAGGCCCCAAAAGCTACACCCAAGCCTTGGTGGGTTTGGCTGGGCCTGGGCAGACTATTTTTAGCTGCCCAGTAAACCCAGTTCAAGACCACCCTCTATTAAGTAATTTGTGGTCCCCAATCGGGAACCCCTTTTTTAATCAAGTTACTTGGCCTCAGGAAAGCCTGTCAAGACAGCCCAAAAAAGGTGATCAAATTGGGAAAACCCCATAACCCCAGAAGCCAAACCTGCTAGAACCAATGGCCAGTCAAGCCAAGATGGACCACCAAAAAGCCAAACAACTGTTCCTGAAAACCCCAAAAATGACCATGAAGCAGCCAACCAAACAGCAGAACCTGAGATGTCAAGCCTTGACACACAGATAGCACCAGAAGAATGCCCAGAGGCACTTGCATGTGAGTAAGTATATAAACCAGAAGCACCTGAAAAAGTTCTGTATTGTCATCCTTACCAAATAAAAGTTGTTATGAACCTTTGGTTCACCAATCTGCTTCCATACCTATTTTTGATACTCTTCCATCTGCATACACCCAAGCATCAGTACCCATCCACTGGGATAGATAGCTAGGCTCCAGTTGACAAAACCAAAGCCTTTGACTACTACTGTCTGCCCAACGCTCCATTTGGCCCTGTGCATTTCACTAAGTACCCCCCAAATCCTGACCACAAACCCTGGACATTGGAAGACTTGCAGTGGTACACCCGCCCAAATGCACCCAAGGAACCCTATCAAATTTTCTGTGACAGCAAAGCAATCACCATCTACCCTTTGATCTTCAACGGGAAGTACAACAATCCTGCTGCCTACCTGGTCCCCATGGAGCCACCCCCAACACCCAAACCAACCATCTCAACCCCACTCACCTCTGACGCCACTGGCCAGAATAGTCAATTCCTGGGAGTGCTTTACCTGGCACTCACAGGATTGATTGACTCTGCCTTGCCAGCAGCCGGGCCTTGGGCTGTGGCTGGGAAGGCCCTTTCCTACCTGGTAAAGTTAGGTCCCATCATCTGGTGGGCCATGCCAGTACCTGCTTCAACTCTTCCCTCACCTACTAGAGTCCCACAGTACTATTGGTATCCTGACACTGTGGCATAGGAGTCAAGGAATTTTCCAACAGCAAAAAAAGATATCCCATACACAATAAAGAGTTGGTAGCCATCATATATTGCCTCATGAAATGGCAATGCTATCTGGAAGGGGCCCAAACATTCAAAGTACTCATCAACCACAAGTTACTGATATTCTTCAAAACACAACAACACCTGTCAAGAAGACAAGCCAAATAGATGAGTCTCATACAGAGATACCCCATGAAAATTGAATACAAGCCAGACAAGGAAATGCTTACTGCATATGCCCTGTCAAGGCTATACAGCAAACACGTCCTTTGCACTGATGGCAACCCCAACTGGCTCATGTTAATCATGGGGAATCTCCAGAAAGGGTTCCCGCCTGGAACCCCAATGAACATCCAAGTGTTGCAACTGAACCAATGAGGATTCAGTATTTGAATTGGGGAAGACAACAGTCCAATAGAAAGGACAGGAATAATAAGAATAAGGTGTTGTTTATTATATAATACTGTGATTAATATAATATATGGGGAAAGCCACCAGGCCACAAGGGGGTGGCATGTTCCGTGTAAGGTTTGAAGCCAATAAATAACTTGTGCGGGATCAGCAGGTTGAATTGATAGTGCTTCTAATTAGGAGAAAGTACCCGCAGTTTGATATTGCCATCAGGCTGGTCCATGTTGTTAGATATGTCAAGGGGCAACTCATTGAGCGCCCCTGTGTATTGTAAGATATGTTGGTAGGAAAGTCTAGAAACTCAGTTGAAACACAAGAGAAGGTCCTTAAGAACATACATCTGTTCAAAAACGTATATGATACCCTGCAACAAATACTTCCAAATGGTACACTGTACCTTACGTCCCATCAACACAAAAGATTGACACAATCCTCCAATATCAAAGAGACCTGGGACACACCCATAGCAGAAACTTGCATGAATACCTCAAGACACACTACTGGTGGTCCAACATGTTAGATGATATCAGAGAAGTACTGGAGCAATGCAAAGTCTGTGAGAAGTACACCCAAATTAAGGAACCACCCAAGTCAGTAATACCTGTATCCATCACACAACCCTTCAAGATATGGTTGTTAGATATTATGGGACCAATGACTGGCAAAAATAAGGGAAAAAAGTACATCATAACAGCTATCAAATATGCAACTGGATGGCCTGTAGCACAAGCTACAAAAGAACACAAAGGCAATGATGTGAGATAATTCATTGGGAAAGAAATCATAGCCAAGTTTGAGAAACCTAACCTCCTGATCACAGATGGAGGCACCAAACTTAAGGCCATTGACACCAATATATATCTTGCCAAGAATGGGATAAAACACATCACAGCCAGCCTGTACCACCCTCAAGCAAATGGACAAGTAGAACAACTAAACAGCTTTCTTGTAGAAGCCCTCTGTAAGTTATCTGCTAACAATCCAAAGGCCTGGGTTGACATGCTGCCAACAGCACTCATGGTCTGTAGAACACAGGTCAACTGCAACACGGGTAAAACCCTTACAAACTTGTCTATGGACAAAAGCCTGCCCTTGTTAGTACGGCCACAGGACCACGGTTACCTCTGCCCAAAAAGGTGCCAGACAACAGCAATCCCAACGTTCAATGTACTAGAAAAGACCAAGAGGAAATGGAACAAAAAAGAGTTGAGAGGGAAGCAATCCCCCTAAAAAAGGAAAGATTCCAAGTTGGGGACAAAATATGGGTTGTTAACCATAACCAGTGTTCAAACAGCAGGCTTGACCCGCCAGCAAGGTTCCAAGCAAGCGGGTTTGTGACCTGCAATCTGATTACCCAGCCACTTGAAGCCAGACTAGGAAGTCAACTCAAATTGCCAAATCCAACAACACAAACAAAGGATGATCCCTCATAGTGGATACCTTGTTTTGGCACTTGACTCATTACCAGAATCAAGTCACCCCCTTCACCATCCAATTGTGTGATCAACACAATCATGTTCCTGTTATCCTTGATTCACAATGACTATATAATTCCTATCTCTCAATAAAGATTATTATCTAGCTTCTAAATATTTTTCCCCTTGTAACTCTTCTAAAACAGCACAGTTACAACATTGGTAGCACAGGTAGGCTGTCCATCCTACCTTATCTTGTAAAATTCCGCCTGTTGCCCGTACTTGCTGTCTGTTATCCTTGATTCACACGACTATATAATTCCTATCTCTCAATAAAGATTATTATCTAGTCATATTTTCCCTTGTAACTCTTCAAAACAGCACAGTTTACAACACAGGCACAGGCAGGCTGTCCATCCCACTTTATCTTGTAAAATCTCCGCCTGTTGCCTGTACTGGGTGGTTGTCAAACCTTAATAGAATTATGTCTGGCCTCCCGTTGGACTGGACCCCGTACACCCCTG